>JAQIWE010001883.1:0-14457 GCA_034698565.1 Campodea plusiochaeta
ACTTCCCTTTAAATAGTTTATCGCTCATAAAGGTTATAGTTTTTGTCAACAAAAGTGAATATACCACTAGTGGTATATTCGCTATAATACAGCGCTGATTGGCTGTTGAATAAATATTACCATTAGTGATTGGTTGAGATCTTGAGAAAAAAGGGAATCATAATCACGAGTGAAATTCTCACTGACATTTACTAAAATTTTACTGCAATTTTCAGATGTTTTTATAGTTTTTCTCATGTTATCTGCATGATTCTGTCTCTTAAATCCCTGACGGGGATGTGCACCCCCCCCCCCCCCACGCCCCCTTGTATCAGCGCCTGCAGTATTTAATAATAATAATTATAATTATAGAGAAGCAGTAACTGAAATAAGGATTCAATTATAATATTATAAAATCGACTATTTGTAACAGTATTTTATTATTTATGTTGTGGAATCAGTATTTAGGTTTTCAATTATTTTTATGATCAACCTGTTCAGTCGAATAACTCCAACACTATTTCGTCATAATTATTATGAAGTTCCTTATACTCTTATAAATCACACAAAATAACGTGTTTCACCAACAGTAAAGTAAATGGTCCATCATCAATTTTAAATAATTTATAATACAAAAACAGTTAAAAAAAATCTCGTACTATTTTTCAAACAAAATGAAAATACCTATATCTTCGTTAAAAGCAAACTGTACGTTTTTATTCTTTTGATTTACGAAGGGTTAAATGATAAATAGTTTGTACTTTCCGTGAATCTCTCGAAACTGAAAATAAATAATAAAGCGGCTCCTCTTCTTTACTCCTCCCTAATTGATAACATTTTGGTAGGAAATGTACGACATTAAAGTCGAAGTTAATATACTCATCCCACTATATGTCTCAAACAGTATTTTAAGATTAAATCAACACTCGGAAGCCGCTTACAGATAACGTTCATAATATATGTTTGGAGACTATATTGAGGAAATTTTAAGAGCAGAAAAAGAAGTCATTTCGATTCAGATTTAGGTTTAATACTAAAGATTATCGTTGCATATTTACATTTTAGGTCAGTATTATTCACTCCTTTTTAAATGATTTTATGGCATTTTCATCATAGGTCATTTTAAAACTAAGATGATCTTTAAGAAAAGGCGAAAAATACATTATTGAAAACTGTTATATTGATTTTATTGACCACTGCAGAGATAATATATTACCATAAATAAAAGTTTAATTATAGTATCACTTGCACACTACCCGATGTGAAAGTCTTGTAGTAGTTTTTTTTTTTAAATAAATGGTAAATTTCCGAAGACATTTCTTTTTAATGATAAACTTATAACGAGTTGCTGTGTACTGGGTGGTTCTGAATGATCGAGAATATTAAGAATTAATTTTATAATGTATTGTACACTTATATAAAAATTATACGACCATCCACACCTTTTCAAAACTGAAATTCCACTTATTTTATACATTGCTAGAAGGAAATAAATTGATAATTTTAAAGTATTGTTAATATACGAAACAAAAGTTGAAAGTTTATATAATAACGATCCACGTTGTTTTATTTTAAATTAGGAGAAAATCAATTAGAACAAAATAACCTATATATTATCCTGTAGATGAAACTTGTCTATGCTAAAGTGCATTATAAAAGAATATCTTTAAGTAAAATATAAAATTTCCAAACCAAGTGGTAAAAAAATATTGAAAATATAACCTTAATTAACATTTATGTCCTTTTCTAAAACAACTCTGTACATAATTTTCCGTTTTCATACTGGTTTATCTAAAGGGTATATTTCTCTTTCTGCTTCAGTATGGCTTTACTGCTGTGTTCTCTAGTCGTTTCCTTCTTGACTATTTCAAGTGGAAAATCTCCAGTCTCCAGGAAGTGGCAACAGGAAGAAATTATTAATTCAAATGTATTTTCACATTTAGTTAATGGAAGAGATAACGTTCCAAACTTTGCTGTTAGGAGATTAGCGCAGGTAATAACTACATTACATTCATTCACTTGTTACCCACAATCTTAATTTAGTGCTATTTTTACCAGATATTTTCAATGTTTTTACTGTGTGTCCATTGATTTTTATGTTACAAATAATAACGTTTTTTTTTCAATTGCGTTACTTATTATGAAATAGTTTTGAGAAAAATTTCACTTATTTCATTTAATCATTTTCAATCATAAAGATATAAAAATAAAATAAAGATATTATGCTTATTAAAGCAAGAATGTGTTAAAAAAGAAAACAAATATAAACACTCGCGTAATTTTTTTCCTCAATACTATTTCTTTTGAAAACTATATAGCAGAGTGCACAGGGTGGAGATGTTTAATGAATGCTTAGGGTAGTGCTGAAGTAACTAACAAGACGGATATTTACAAGTCAATGCCTAGGGGCTTTTCGGTAGCCGGTATATAATAATGAAGTATATACCATCAATTCAGTATTGAAGGAAGTTTTTACATTCAGAGTTGATTTAATAACCAAAAATACATTCATCTAAAAAAAAAAAAATGTTTATGGAAATTAAAGTTACCGTTAGTAGTTAATTACCAATAACCTTAAATTTGACTTCGATAGACGTTTTTTTATGAAAAGACGACGTTGATTTAATTGACAATCAGATCTAATTTTTCAATGATTAATGAAATTAATAGGAAGAAGTATTTGTTCCATATCTCTCACTCTCGTGCACTGATTCTTTCCCCCTCTCCATACCCCTTATTTCCCTCCTCCTTTTTTTAAACCTGTTCTGAGAAGCATGGGAAGAAGGTGCTTCTCGAGGCAATGAGCGAGGGCGCGCGAGCCTTTGGATGTTGCCGCTGACATCGTTTGAGGCTCGCCGCCTGCATAAACAGACTCTCTAATGCCTCCACTAGTGCTCCTCCTGTTCTTATTAATGCTCCTTTTTCTATCTGGGCAGACTTTGGATGATTGTGGACTACGTACTGAACGTGGATTCCGACGTGTGCTGCTTTCAAGTACTAGTGCTGTTTGTAATGATAGAACTCAAGCTGGGTAAGTCAATATTTCCCCCCTCTCTAAAGCACGTGGTTTTGTTTGGATTCTGTAGTTTACCTTCTCTCGTTTTTTACCTGTTATTACGTGCTTGTTTTTATTCTATACACTTTCATTTCTTAAAAATTTCCTGCATGAAATTATAAATGTATTAATATTCTACTTGTACATGCACCTGTTATTTGTACAAATATCGTAAAGAGTTCTAAGGAAGATCAAAGGAGCCGATTTTTTTGTTTTTACTTACTTTACGTTCTATAATGATAACTGGATCATTAAAAAGTGATTACTTAGAGTTGTTACGCAACATGAAATATTGTCTTACGGAGCTTGGAAACTAATTGATATCTTGTTTCGGAGACAGATTAGTTATTAGAGTGTCTGTGAAAAATGTTTTGTGTTGTAAAATTTATTTACGGTAGAACTAATACTCGTATATTTGAAATCACCCATTCTCCTAAATCAAATCGCATGATATTTTATTATTTGTACAATACAGATGGGGAAATCTCTATGTTACAGAATATAATTGCTTTAAACTTTTGTTTTCTATTGCTTGCTTCATTACTTCCCAACGGCGGCAAGACAAAAGGGTTTTATGTGGCTTTTTGAAAAGGCGGAAGTAATTTTCCAAGAAAATTTTACCAGCATAAAACCAAATGGGAATCTTTTATGTGGTTAGGTTTTACCCTGTCCATTTCCGGCACTAACCCACAAAAACAAAATATCCTTTTATTCTTAAATACTAACTCTTTAAATGCCAATACGTATTAACTTTGCTTTACAAAAGTAACAACATTTACGTACCAAAGTTTAAATGCCTATTTCCAAAATATAAATTTAAAACAATGCATACCGGTACATACAACAAAAAAGAGAGAAAGAAAAAACTTGGGCAAAGAAGTTGTGAGCTGGCAGTTAGACTGATAAGTATCTTTAACTCTAGAATATTACTGCATTGAAGGAAAGATTTGCTAGAAAAGAGAATGGTGAATAATTTTGTTCCTTTTGAGTGGCCGCAAGATTCTTTCTCTTCGTCGGCATTTTTCCTTTCATCTTTGGCAGCCACCCCTCCCCCTCCTTCACCCGGGAGTTCTGCCTAACTAACCCTCCTTCTTTGGTTATCGTTCATCGGGCTTGGATAATCAGAAGAGCCTTCCTCGTACTCTCAGAGATGCAAAAACCGTTGACAGCTTTTTTATATACATTCACTTGAAAATCAGCTGGATTTTTAATACTTTAAAATACTATTGTATAGCTACGCGTATTCGCATCTTTGGAAATTCTCTATTTTAATGGTTCCCAAAAAGATACCGTTTATGTCTTTTATACGAGTTTATAGGAAAGAATTTAATTTTCTGCAGTAAGAAAATTGATTTTATGGTATCGTTATTTCGATAACCTGAAGCTATACTAACACCTGTTTCACTTTCTGAATGAAGTGTTAGGAAAATAAAGAATACTACCATTATTATATGGAAAGTAGATTAAAAAGACAACCATCATTCTATATATTTATGCATACTGCTGTACTTATTAAATATTTTGTACTAATATTGCCTGTTATAATTCGAAATTCAAGTCATGTCACCGTTATACAAATTTTGTCTCAGATTATTATTTTTCACTGAGAATGAAGTGTGAAAATCTCTTCCTATCCAAGTACGTACAATATTTCATTTCAGAATAATGTAACTTACACCTTGCCACAACTATAGGGTTGTTGTCTAGTTCCAAATTTAGGGGGTTCGGATTAGTAACAAATTACCGATATAAAAACTCTTCTGAAAGTCATCAGTTATATTTCATTTCTGCGTTATTTGTAAACATAACAAGTAGCTCTAAGACTCAGATCTTTCACACAACCTATATTTTAAAACAATAAAGTAGAATAATAATTACAAATAATAAATAAAATTAAAAAACTTGCCATTTACTGTACAGGACGATGTTATATCTTGAAACATCTAATTGTCAAAGCACACAGCAAGAGCGGTTCTATTCGAAAATTCGGTTGTGGGGAGTACGAAAACTACGAATAGGTAAAAATTAAAGTAGAAGAAGGGAATATCGAACATATTTCGCGAAGCGTCGATAAGGTTTGTATGAGAGAAGCAAATTACAATGAAAGATGAAACTAAAAATTATACAGTTTTACAATATAAATAGTCGGGTAGTTTCCGTGGAAGTTTCAACAGAAATTTTGATATTGAATATAAGATTGAAGTTCAGTTATGCGTAGAGTGGTTAGGGTCTCAGTTTGACCTAACCTACAAAATTCAATGAAATATATGTTATATTTTAGCCCTAGTAGACACGTTGTGCTAATATTTCTAAAATTTCGGCTACTGTGTCTGTGACATAACTAAATGTTGAAGTTAAATTATTGCTCTTATATAAATTTGGAAAACTGGAAATTGGAAACCTATATGACGGTTCTGACTGCTGAACTATTTTTTATATGACTGTGTTGTTACAATCCTAAAAACTTTGTAAAAATATTCAGAGAAAATTGCAAGTGGGTTTTATATCTTTAAAACCAGAGTATATAAAAATTAAATTTGTATTAAATAATACCATAATTTTACTGTCATGTCGTGTTTACTTTTTAACATGATTTTCTTGCAAAATTTTGTTTTCATAGTTCAATTTCGTCATCTCTTACAAATAGGAAAATGACTGCTTTATAAAACTGAAAGTATATCTTGCTTATTTTTCTCGCTGTAAATAATAGTACGTTTCGATATTTATTTTGAAAAGAAGGTTGATGTAGTATTATAAAAAATATCTAATATTATTTTCTCTCCATTCTATCTAGTTACTACATCCAAAAATCATTCGGTAGCAAGAGATGGGTCATATTCCTGGAAGGTATGTTACCATACAAAACTTTCCCTACAGTACGTTAATCTTCATCTATTTCAGGTGGTTGGTATTGTTTTGACAGTAGAAGCTGTTTCAACCGGTGGACACAGTTACCCTCCTTAATGAGTTCATCTGATTGGCCAAAATATAGGCATGGTCAGTAGTATTTGTACATTACGTTTTATATATGAAAAACTGATCTATTTCTTTCTTTCTAGTTGGTGGAATATTATCAAATAATCCAGAGACAAACCCATACTGGTGGCACACAAACAGAGTGTAAGGAAGCTTTTAGCTTATATTCATAATTAATTTAAGCTATTAATTTAGGAAATTCGAGAGCTAATCATATGAGATCGTATGAAATATATTGTATTATTTGTCTGTTTCACACAAATTATTTCTATATATCGTGATACGGTTCTTTCATGGATGCGTGATGTATTGTTCAATCAAAACTGGCTATAAAGTTTTAAATCAAGGTAAAAGTTATCGTCATTGTACGGATCTGTTTGGAATAATTGATGTGGAACAGAGAAATACACTACCAATCAATTAAGAATAAAAATGTTTAAAGAAAATAGAAATTGCTCCAACGATTCCAATTTGAAAAGAGGTGTTTGTTTCTTTTTCAAAGATCTCTATAAAGATATTCTATAAAGAAATTAAATAATCCACTACACATTTTAAATGTAATTTTAATGGTGTTCAAATGAACGCCATTAAAATCTACATGGAAATATGTTACTATAAATCTGACCTTATACCACCGAAAACGTTTTGAGTTTTTTTTTTTTTTTTTTCGAAATAGAACGAAACCATAGAATATTTTAAAAAGTCTGTGTCTTTTCATAAAACTTCAAAGACCTGTAAGAACTTCTCATTGAATTAGCTGTTACTTACAGATTTGTTCCATACTGCTCCAGTGATTCATGGAGTGGGTCAAGTCCAAATGGTGAAACATCAGAATATGCTTTCATGGGATCTCATATAGTTCAAGAAGTCATACGTGATCTTATTGCTAACAGAGGATTAAAAAACAATACCAAAGTTATATTAGCTGGAAGCAGGTAAGAATAAGTTTTTACTGAAACAATGAATCTTCTTTTTCTTATATGTGAAGTATCTAATATATGCTTTTTAATAGTCACATATTATAGGCTGCATTGTAAAAATTTTCTGCTTTACCTTTTCTCTTTTGATTCTGAAATTGTAACAATGCATGAGCCACTAACAAGAAAAAAAAAACATTCAGGTGTTAAATGCACGAATAATCTGCATGAATTCAAAATTATATTTATGTTCTCATATCCTCTTATATTCATACATCATTTAACATTGTTTCACAAAAGTTGAAACTCATTGAAGCTCTTTATACAAGTGATAATTCTACATTTTTAACAGAGTACACAGATAAGTCTTCCTACCGCCGAAATAAAAAGAAGATTTTTCTCTTCATCGTACCGACTGATGAGTTTCACATCAAGCACACCGCAAAATCATTAGTCTAAGCAGGAAGACCCTTGTTTTGTTTTGAGATGGTGCAAGCCCGACTCGTTACAACCTATTAGTATGATTAGGAGGCTCCAAGTTATGAAGCCGCCTTCATTTCTCTCTTTCTTTTCTTTTTTCTCCTCCGTTTAGCTCTGGCTGTTCGCGTGGTGCATGATCCATTCCTCAAAAGGAAACAATGACTCAAATCTCTCTTTCCTTACTCGTGATGAACGGCTTTCAATTGGAATGATTAACATCACAGGTTCACAGATAGAGTGAAGTTATTTTTCTTCGTAGATTATCCTCGTAAATTTAAAGACGTTCGGTTCAAAGAAAACGGTATGTGTTAATTATTTCCCTTCGAATACAAATTAGCTCCTGCAGGTTCCAAAGATTGGTGGAACGAATTCGAAAATTATTTGTATGGTTCTTAAAGCTCTACAGAAATGATTGATGAAATTTTTGTGAGAGACTTCCACCTTCTGCATTGTGCTATACAGTTAATACGTAAGATTAGAAACAACGGGATATCTACGGCAGAAAAACGTCTTACAAGATCGGAAATGAAATGTAAAAATAAATGAATATGTAAATTTAAAAGTTTTCAAAATATTTGTTCTGTCACTACACGCCCTAGGTCATCTTTAAGTAAAAATTTTAACTTTAATTTTCTCCGGAACCACTTGTCGGATTTTAATCAATTTTTATCAGGATTGTTACAGTGTAATTATATATATATATATATATATATAAAAAAGTTCTCCAGTCAAAACCAACCAAAGTTTCGAATTTTTAATCGTCATCTTCGGGCATTCCAAATTATTTGCTAATTTTTTTCAGGAACCACTTGTCTGATTATAAACAAATTAACTTTGCTAGAAAATCAGTTATTATAGGCCTACGGTAGTAGTATCTTGTAAAAAAAGTCCAGCGTTCGGAATTTTCAACCTTTTTGGGTTTTTTCTTCAATTCTTTATTTATACGTAGATTTGCTACGGTTTTGTTAAGAATTGTAAGATACCATACAATAAATATTAAAAAGTCGAAATTAAGGGCTTTTTCATTTTTTCCAGGGGAAATAATTTACTTTTTGTTTTCAGCGGGACGCACCTTTTAGTCCTTTTTCCAATACAGCTTATTTATCCCCTTGGATATCGAATACAGCAGAAAACAAGAGAAGTGCGAAAAACGTGTGTTCGAAAACGATGCGCCCCTCTGAAAAAATATTAAAAAATAGAGGCTAATGTAACTTATTATCCTTCATCATTCGAATAAAGGGACAGAAAAAAAAGAATTCACTGTTAAATGATTTTTACTTACGAAATAAGTAAGGTTAATATTGTTACTGAACTCAAAAGGCCTATTTTTTTTTACTAGTACAGTACCTATATTATATGGATTCAAAATATAAATACCAGCTATCTTCTGCACTTCATATCATACGAACTCTTCATAAAAAATATGGAAAACAGGACCTGTTCTAAATCTGAAGACGTAATCGTTAACGAAATACCCAATGTCATTATTATACTGTTGGATTCCTCTCGTATACCGTATAGAATCCAAAAGTGGGCTCAGCGTTCTTGTACGATAGAATTCTTTCGAAATTCATAAAAATTTGTTAACATGAAAATTTCATTTCGGGTAGTTTTTCTGCAATTATGTTTTTGAAGTTATATGTTTGAACGAAATATAATAATGTTATATATTTCTGAAATTGTCTCGTTACGTAGATTCCTACAGTGTGGTTTTCTACTCTATGCGATGTATAGTTAGTTCGCTATTGTTATAAATAACAAGGAATAGTAATTTTTGAGTTAGTAATTAATATTTATTCAAACTGTGACATTTCACAACAGGTCAACATGTTACAGATTCCTGTACGGCAATAAAAACGAAATTTTATATTTAAGGGGCAGATGGGTTATTATTTTATTACTAATATTTGAACAGGGGAAAACTTAAAATTACATTAGCGAAATTTAAAATAGTTGGTTATTTCTGGCCATAAAAATATCTGTTGGGTCACGACTATCAAAAGGTGGGTGGCCCGTCGGGCTACTGGCGGAAAATTCTTCATTCCATGCCCTGATTGACAGTAATCCGGCATGTACTAATATAACACTATATATACCATTGGAAAGAGAATTTCATGAACTTTCAAGTAATTTTTGTTCCAATTAGATACCTCCTATAGTTTTCGAGAAATTCCATTTTCCAAACTGGTGACATTTTTTTGGGTCACCCTATATGTAGCATCCTATTTACAATAGGAGTAATAATTTGATACAACAGTTGATTTAAGTATTGGCTGAAAAATTGGAATGGAAATAGAATCGTGTACGCCCTTGTCCTATTTTTAATAGTTCTGTAAAAATGGTATACAGCCGGCTGTTCACGGTCCTATTTATGCATCCAATTTTCATATTATTAACAATTTTATGAATGAACTTCATTCATAAAATTGTAAATAGTATTGATATTGATGCTAAAATTAGTCGAAAATCTGATGGGTGAAATAATATTACCATGGACACATTCTTCCTATTTCTAGATAGTATACTAAATTCGATATAAAATAGTTTCGTTCGTCAAATTTCAGAATAGTAAGACAAAAATTGCATCTTTGACAGTTGGTTTAAAAGCATTATTTCCGTTCAATTTAGTTATGCAAAAAAACTATTAAAAATGAACTGAATGTGTATTTTTTATTTTTCAGTGCTGGAGGTACCGGAGTAATACTTAATTTAGATAGAGTAAATGATATTTTTGTTGATGAAGGTATGAACGTCGAATTAGGAGGAATAGCTGACTCCGGATGGTTTCTTGATAATGCACCATATACTCCAATGGACTGCAAGGAACCATCATCATGTTCACCTGTAGATGCTGTAAAACAGGGAATAAAATTATGGGGTGCCAAATTGCCCAGAGAATGTCACCTGAGATATCCTACTGAACCTTGGAGATGCTTTTTTGGATATCATGCATTTCCAACAGTAAGAAGTAAGTAGAAATATATTTCTTGCTGATTTCTCTAGAATAATTACTATTTTTTTTTAAAACTACAGTTTACTGCAAAATTGTTATAGGCAAATAAATTAGCATATAATAGTTTGAAATGTCTAAAATACTACATTTCACTTTGAAAACTGTATACAAAGATTGTGAAATAGTGAAAAATGTTCAAAAGAGTAATAAAATATTTGCCTTTCAAGTTGTTTCCTTTTTTTTTTTTTTTTTTAGCAAAGGTGAAATTTAAAGATTACTTACAAAAAATAGTCCACAATATGTAAACTTTAAAATTTGTGTTACAGTACCCTAATATTGTGTACTGTGATGTTTTTTTCTTCTTTTTTTAGCACCACTGTTCATTATCCAATTTATGTTTGATGAAGCTCAAATGACTGCTGATAACGTTGGATCACCTACAAGCAAAGAACAGTGGGATTACGTGCATAAGATGGGGAGAGAACTAAGGAAAACTTTTGAGAACGTTAGGTACGTAACTACTATAGAAAAAATTCAAGACAGTGTATACAAATTTATTTAAAAGTTCCTTTGAAGGTTTTTTTTTAATACTTCCCCAAATTGTAGTTGAAACTTCTTTGTTGAGAATTAATGTTTTTCTATGGTGATATTTTACGCAACAAAATATCAGAAAAATAGCAGCGATAATGTGCTTTCACAGTAAACCTGATTTTTTTTGCTTTATTTCCGAAAATAAGACGCTGGAAAAATGAGTGAGTACTTCTCAGCTGAACAAATAATATAATATTGAAATTTCATTTTTTTTTTTTTTTTTTTTTTTTTTTTGCTTTATTGGATAGAAAAGAAATTGATATGTTTTCGTAGGAAATTTCTCTTTGCTACACATCACAGCTAAAATTAAGAAAATGAAAGTATGATTTTTCGATTAATATTATAATAAAATAGTGAGAACTAAATTTTAGTTGAATATGTTTCAAATAGCTTTATTGATATAACTGCTTAAAAACAATTATTTTTGATAAATTATATATTATCTTTTTTTATTATTATTTCAGCGCAGTATTTGCCCCTTCATGTATATCTCATACAATTCTGACGAAACGGGATTGGAAAGATACTCAAGTAAATGGTATAACATTACCGGAAGCATTAAGATGTTGGGAACTTCGGAAACCTAGAAACAGTAGAAAAAGATATGCAACTGAATCTAATAGTATTGGAGGTGAAGATTTAGACACCGAAACGGAAGTTGCAAACTCGAAAAGAAAGTAAGATTCATGTTTGTTTTAACTTTTTTATTTGCTTGCTACACGGTAGAATACTTTTCATTTAATTGCTATAGTATAGTTTTCATGTATTTTTCGCTATTATTATGGATTCATTTCGACGTGACGTATTTCTACGTTATTACTTTCTGAAATGACACTGAAATGGAGGGTCAGTTGATAGTAATCGACTGTCGACTCTCTAAAATAACATAAATAATCTGAAAATAATTTATTACATTTATAAATCACAGTCCCATTCAAAATTAAAAATAGATAGTTTCGTTATCATAATAATGTATTTTCTGCGAGAATCGTGTAAGTGTGTAAATTTTGAAATACATTTTTAGGTTAATAAGATTGCCTTTGATTACTAAGAAAATACTGGTAGCGTAGTGATTTCTAAGGATTAGTGCTGGGATTATTTTGAATTATGCTCAGTTTACGAAAATTAACAACTGGTTACTTATGCGATAGGATATTGGTATTTCTTAGAGATTTTTTAGGACTACTGAGAATGCTCGAACATGACTGGAATTGCCTTGCTTTTTTTTTTATTAAGATAAGGATTTTAGTTTCTAGAATATTTGAAAAGTAATTTCTGATCTAATAATTAAAACGTTTGTCAATAACAAATTCCATGAGTTTTATAACTTCCGATGGTAAAGTTTGTCGAATAAATACAAATCAGGAAATAAAGTATAAAACTAGTTTAGTTACTGAAATTTCAAATCTACAGTATTTCAGAAATTTGAAAGAACTCACAGAAAGTGTACATAAAATAAACTGTAGTTAATTATACACGCTAAGGAGGATGCTATTTTACAACTCGCTGTATAATTATCTATATTACGGGAGGTTCTTAATCTGCTTTAAAATTTTAAATGACATGAATAATTGCAATATAATGCCCTTGCCTTATTATAGGTTACAAGAAGAGTTTCTATCTGATTCTCCATCCTCCCAAACTCTTCTTAATTTGCGAGGTAGAACAAAATCACGATATCCTAGTAATAGCACAACAAGCATAACAACCAACTCAACAAGAAAACGCATACAAGATGAAGTACTTGACAGGAAGCATAAAAACAATAAAGAGACTAAACAAATGAGACGCAGAAGGAAGAAACATAAAAGACGAAGAAATCGAGGAAGAAAAGGTGGTCAAAAGAAAGGAAGAAAAGAAAGAAAACGTCAAAGGCATGGTAGGTGTTAAGTACTTTTAGTGCAATTAAATTTTTTACTGCACTGTAAATTACTTTGAACAGAAGGAGCTTTCTACCGAATAATTACTCATATCACTATATGCTTCTCTGACTACTAGGACGTCAAGTCGTAAAGTAAATGCAGAAATATATGCATGAATATATTTTCAAAGCTTCTCCACTGGAAATTGAATGCAGAACGTAACGGCATTTTGATTGCCAAAGTATAGGAATTACAATCTTCATTTTATAGCACAATATATCTCCATTGAAATAGGTAGAATGCATTTTAGTGCAGTAACTTAAATGTAAGTTAGTATAGAAAGTTATTAATATTTTAATGAAGAGAGAAACTGTAAAGTAAGCTGCAAAAGCAATAAAGAAAGTTAGTAGTATAAAGTTGTGGGAGGCCTGTACAAGGCATCTCTTGTAATAGGACAAGAAGAGAGGAACTCTCGAGGTCTCAGGTCTGTCTTTGACATCCATCCAGAATCCCTAAGGACAACTGCAGAGGAAGAGCCAAGATGTCAACATCGTCTTATCGACCACTGTTCCTGGCCACAATGCAACCCAATATGTCCCAAACTCATCAATCCAGCTACTGGTAAGAAGGAAATTATGGGAGAAAAAATAATTAGATTTTCTATGTAATAAAATGTGGAAATCATGAGTTTTTAATATCAGTTTTGATCAAATCGTAAATTGAAAAAAAAATTATCGTATTTTAAATAGTTTATTTAATATAGTATTCCAAATTTTACTACATTATAGAACTTTGCCCATTGATATATTCTCTAAATAAAGGTCTAACATGAATTTTTGAAACGTAATTCCGATGTTATAAAGAGACCGTTTCTATCACGCGGATATTGAAAGTTTATATAGTTAGTTCAAACGCGTGAGTAATTTTATTTTTATTTTCTATTATTTTTGTAGAATTTACGTTAATCACAGAGTGATACTGTACGGTGGTATAATTATATTAGTTTCAATTTGCAAAACACTGAAACAGTAAAATATGAAAAAATAAAAAAAACTTGCTTATTTCTCTTTGTAATAAACAAATAAACCTATTTTTAAATGCGACCTGCAGTGAAGCGCAGAAAGCATCTATTGTTCTCGGTATGTCCGTCTGTCTGTCTATCCGTCCGTCGCGAGAAACAGCTCCTAAACGGCTAGAGATAGGTATACCTACCTCAAGCAGGGAATTATGTAGAAAAAATTCTCAGAATGGTACTGCCATACCACATTTTATTTTCGAGTCGATAGCTCCAATTTTGCCGAATCTCGCGTGTCGAGAAATCCGATACCGGAGTGAGATAGGTATAGGGAACCATATATTTATTCGAAGGGCGATTTTATCCTAATTCCAAAGATGTTTCAATTTTTTAAATTCGAGAGAAATTCGACGAATATCGATTCGATCAATATTTCACGAATGTCGAGTCGATATGTTCAATAACGGCCACAGCATTTAGGAATATGAAAGTATATAGATAAAGTTCTAAGAAATATACTGTCATGCCACATTTGAATTTTCGAATCGATCAATTGAACTTTAACGATAATCGAGTCGATAATGATAATAGGTTTTAAAGGTAAAGGAACTCCTGTGTCTTACGACACC
>JAQIWE010001884.1:0-14452 GCA_034698565.1 Campodea plusiochaeta
TTCACCGGGGGGGGGGGTGACATTTATAATATATGTACTGGAAAACGATAAAACGATGCTCTCCTTTAACTATATGAGCTTTTGATCACTTTTTCATTGTCATTTAAAAGTATTTTATAGTGCAAGAATGTTACAACCACTCTATAGTGTCTCTGTCTGTTTGGAGCTACAGAATCAGTTTGTAAACAATTTTCAGATAAACAAAGTTGACAAGCAAGGTTTTTTTTTACTAGAGAAGACTAATTCCGCTGAATAAATGACGGAAATTGATTGCATAATATAAGTGCAGGAACCAGTAAATTAAACATGAGTAATATGCTTGGAAACTCTTTATTTAATAAAACGGGCAGAACATTGAAGTGAAATGAACTCAATTTTCTTTTTCACAATTATGTAATATTTATGATAAAAATAAACCTTTGTTTTAAGAACTCAACATACAAAAATCGTTGTTCTATATAAGGATAAAAAGTATATTATAAAAAAAATACTTTTCTGGTTTAAATAATACCATTTAGTTTTCTTATTTTCAATTAATATTCTCTAAAAAAAAATACAAAAAAGAATATCACAACAGACCTGTGACTTCTTTCGAGACTTGCTATACTATCTTGTCAACTTGAAAAACTCACTTTGTTAAAAAAAAAATAATAATGAAACTGATCACTAAGGAAAATATTTTTTTTAAAGGGTTACCTGCAGCTAAATTGACATTTCTGATATTATAACATAACATTAGTCTTCTTGATATAAATAACTCATATTATTTTTCTTACCTAGCAAAAATCGCCGGTTTTTAAGATATTCGCCTTAGAACGAGAGAACTACTGTTATGTGAATAAAATGATTAATTTTCATTATTGTTGAGCCAGTTTTGTTACTTTTTCATTGATATGATCTGATGTGTTTTTCAGTGACTAATTTGAATATATTCGCAAGGTAGCGAAGATAAGCAGTTCGATTTGTGCCTTGTCGAACTTACCTTGTCGAACTTACATAAACTTTTATAAATGGATATATCTTTTGATCCGTTGTGTCAAAAAATGCCAAAAAAATTTTAATATACTTTTTAATAAAGTAAGGTACAAGAAAATTACAGAAAATAAAAAATTCATTATCTGCAGGTAACTCTTTAATTATGAATATTCTATTAATGCCTTATTATCAACATGAAAATAATTTAAGTGGAGCAGTCTATCACATAAATAACCTCAATTTCAATGAAAAGCTGTTCACACCACAAATATTATGGTAATTCAAATTTTCATCATACAATGAATAACATAATATTCCGTTTACCTATAATGTTTACATAATTATAGTTATACAGAAAAAATGACATGCACAAAAGAGAAATCACACAGAATAATATTCATTACTAGTTTACAGCAATATTTCTAAAAAGTAAATAAAATACTTTATAGCGATGTTCATCAAATTTATTTTAAATAATAATTCACAAACAGACATACAGTTCAGGAAATATTTTAATATACGTTGCGCGACAACATAAGAACGATTTATTGTTAAAAAATGTTGATGTTTTTGACAGGAGATACTTTGTTTACAATACGAAATTTTTATCCGCCCTATTGTTTGGGTGTTAAAACTGTTAAACTGTGCTAACTAGAAGTACCTTAGGTCTTATGTTCTTGCTCAGGTTATACTAATATCATCATGAGGATTACAAAAAGAAAATAAGTGGTGTAACTTCGCTGGGGCAGTATAGGGGCAGTTTTTATTTACTTTAGAACTAATAAATCCAGCTTGAGATTTTCTAAATAAAAATTACTCTTTCTCCTTGAGATGAACTAAAATATGTTTACGCAAATGAGCTAGTGCATTAAATGATTTCTTACAAACAGTACAAGAATATGGTTTTTCACCAGTGTGGATTCGTAAATGTTGTTTTAATTGAGAAGATTTTTTGAAACCCTTACTGCATTTATTACAAATGTGAGGTTTATAATTAGAATGAGTTTTCATGTGGGATGAAAGTTGACATGATTGTGTAAAACTACTTTTACATTCATCGCATGAATATTGTTTATCACCAGTGTGAATGCGTAAATGTTTTATTAACGAACATTTCATTGTAAATGATTTTTTGCACACGTTACAGATATTTAAATTTGGTTGTTTTCTTTTATACGCTATGGTCAAATCTGGTGGTTTTATGTCGATATTGTGACTGTGCGTTTGAGTTTGACCAGCATTCTTAAAAGCTTTTTTATATGTTCGATTATCGCCATGAGTAGTCAGCATGGATGTCTTAAGTTTAAATTGCTGCATAAATGTGTTCTCCTCACTAGAGTACAATGCTTTCTCGTCTGCGTGAATACGTAGATGTGACATCAATAAGCTTTTCTGTTTAAACGACGTATTGCAAACGTCACATTTGAAAAATTTAAATTCCGATTGCTCTTCTTTTGATTTGTCAAATGCCGATTGAATGTATGATTTTATGTCGATATGAACAATACTGTGATTTTTCAATTGCTCAGCATTTTTAAAGGCTTTGCTACACGTATTACAAATATGGTCACGGACATCATCATGAGTGATTAAGTGAACTTTAAGATGATGACATTGTCTAAAAGATTTACTGCAAATGTGGCAAACATACGGTTTCTCACCACTGTGCATTCTCAGGTGTAATTTAAGTGTATCTTGAGCTCCGAATTTTTTATCGCATTCGCTGCACGAATACTTTTTTTCGTCGTGTATCGTCAAATGTCGTCGGAGGTGTGCACTTTGTCTGAATGGTTTACTGCATTTTGGGCAGATGTATGGCTTTGATCCAGTGTGCATATTATCGTGAATTTGTAGTTCCCGTTTAGTCTTAAAAGTTTTATCGCATTTATCGCAATGATGGAAGTTTACTGTACTGGTATGCATTGTACGAATATGAAGTTGTAAACCCGCTTTACGGTTAAAAGCTGAAATACACATGCCGCATTTGAATGACCTATCATTAGAATGAACTGCCATGTGACTTTTCAATGAAGATTTGAGCTTAAAAGTGTCGGTACATAATTCACAACGATGGGGTTTTTCGTTTGAGTGAATGACTAAATGTGTTGTTAATGCTAATTCACTCTTGAAACTTAATTTACACACTTCACAATTGTACAGCTTCTCATTCGAATGAATAACATTATGCCTTTTCAGGCCAGATTTAGTTTTACAATATTTTTGGCAAATGTCACAGGAAAACGAATTTTCATTGGAGTCAACTGCAGAACTACTTGCCATCTTAGATATGGTTTTGACCTTACCCGAATATGGATATTTTACCGCTTTCTAATCATGAGCGACGAATTAAGATAGAATCAAAGATTTACATTATAATGAAATTTCATCGTTCTAAAACTTTTTTTGCTTCTTTGCTATATCAAAATAACTATATGTCAGGATAGTATCGTTTGCATAAAGTTTTTGTCTAAATTTATACACTGAGCAAAAATAAAATATGTCTTGGTACTTTATTAAATAACACTATCTTTGAATTCAAGTTACCACGGATCAGTATTAGTGCTAAAACTAATAAAGCTCTCAAACTATAATTAAGCAATGATACCTATAGCACAGTTTTAAGAGATCAAGCACTGGTTAATACTGTATTTACACCATCACCAAACTAAGAGATAGTTTATAACAGCAACGCTAGATGTAAGAGAAGAGAGGTCTTTCACAGTCAATAATGGAAGCATTTTCTGCACAAGTCTGTAAAGAAAAGAAAAGATTACACTTCATTATTTGTGTGAAATGTATAAACCATTAAGGTAACCGGGGTTGATAAGGCCCACCTTAATTGAAATGAATATTCCTGGCTCCCTGAGATACCTATCAATAAACACTAAACGTGGATTTGTACTAGTGGTAGTTTAGTATAGAACAACAACAGTCATTATTTAGTTCGTACCCATTAAGAGGGCCAGTACCCATTTTTCCGTAGGTACCTCAAAGGGCCTTACCCAAAACACTGTTGGCAATAAGGCCCGCTCCGAAAATCAAAGGGAATCACGTACATGTATCACAATAAGCATTTTATGCCATGTAAATGCACAATTTTAGAAATTTTAAGTTTCAGGAATCGGTTTAGGTTATCAGAACAACAATATTGATTACTATATAAGTGAAATTATTAACATCCTAAATCTTACTGTCAACAATGACACGGGCCTTATTACCAACCAGGCAATAATCACCTTCATTTTGGAAAAAAATAATTAAAATACAGGTAAAAAAATAATTCAAGAGGGGAAATAAAAATTATTATTAAAAGCTTCAAAATTTTCTCTTTTAATACCATTATATGAAAACAAAAAACATTTTATGGTATATCAGTAAAAAGATATTGAAAGCAAAGCTTTTGGAATTGTTCAATCTTATAATTTCAATGGAAAAAAGCGAAATCCAACTTTGAAAATGGATAACTTCTCCGAAAATGGAAATTTTAGACTGTTGACAGTGTAAATAACCTGCATATGATAAAAACTCTTTGGAAAAAGAAAATCATGTTATAAAGTTGACTCCTTCATATATTTTTGGGGGGTGGGCCTTATATACCAGCAGGGCCTTATTATTACCTTCACTGACAATGATAGAGAACAGCAGTGTAATGCCCATTTCTGTATATAGTATTAAAGATACTCGACACTGTATATTGCTAATCAAGAACATCATAACTATCTAATGACTTAATGAGTATCGTATCATATAACATTAAAACTTTGTGCTATTATAATAAGCTTCTGATTTTTAGCTGTTAGCAGTTTGTCACGGTTTAGTGAACGAGACCTGGTCTCGGTCTCGTAGAGAAATATATGCTAGTCTCGGTCTCGTTAAACGAACGAGACTTGGTCTCGGCTGATCTCGTATAGGAACCTTATTCCCTGACCTGTAGGAACCCTAGCTGTCATATTAACAATAACTTTAAGGTAATACATAAAACATCACAGACACTTGTTCTTTAACATTGAAGAAGATTCGATGATCGAAATATACCCCTTATAGCCTATCTTAGTACTCGTAGAGACAGAAAACCAAAACTACCATGCAATCCTTTCCCTTAAATATTAAATTTGAAAATTTCTTTAGACTAAAAAATCCCTGAATGCAGGTCATGTAATTTTTGACAGAATAATATGAATGAAATTCTTTTATATTTGTGAAATTCTTTTGAATGAAATTTTCAATTATTACTACAATTAATGATCATTCTTGTTGTAGTTACATATAATCTTCTTTCTAAGAGACGTCTTGATAAAATCTAAGGGTCTTGGCTGAAATATTGATAATATTCTGCATTTTTAGTGGGTTTGAAACATTATAACAAAATGACAACCATATTTTAATACTGAAATTTATTTTATTCTTATATTTGAATTTCATTATGAAATATATACTCACTTATATTGAAAGTCCCAGTCATTAATTCCATATTCACATGTTTTTTGATCCTTACAGTATAAATCATTTCAATTACAAATGATTTTAACATTCATTCCAAGATTTAACACCAAAATATTACCCAGTTTTTCTTTCGAGCCCAAAAAATGCAAAATAATTAACATAACTGTAAACAATTTCAGATAGGGCCTATATGTCTTTGACTGAACCATTACATTATTCAAAAATTCATTATTTTTAAATATATCAAATTAAAAAAAAATTATTGCAGTTTCTGTAAAAAAAAATACCTCACAATGAAACTGCAATATTTTTTTTAATAAAACATAGGTAATATTATATTTTTACCTCTTCTAATATTCACAAAAAGTATCAGAATTAAGGAGAATTGTTGTTAGTAAGATTTATCAATTTTCAGTTAGCAAAATTCTACAAATTAAAAATATTATTTTTAGGAAGACACAAAACACTTTAACTGCCAATCGAAAATCAAGGATCCCTTCCCAGATGCCAAGTGTGTGAAAGGTGATTATTTTAAATAGCATGAGTTGAATACTCACAAAGGAGTCTGTGGCAGTCAGTGTTAAAAAGTTTTCTATAAATCACGATCGACCACACATACAAAAAGATGTTTAGAAATATTTTGTGAAATCAGAACAAAATGAAACAAAATCAGATGTACAATTTTTTTATAATGTGCACTGTGAAACCCCTAGGTTATAGACATTAATAAAATAACTTCTGAATTTTGCTTGTTGCAGATGTTTAATAATATTGAAGACTGATAGTATAAACAGTTGGATCAATTTTCATATTAACTGAAATAATTTACAAAATAATAGCATAATCACAATCTCAAGAATTTATTTCCAGCATTATAAGAAACATTGATTTAATTACAAAATCAAAAATAAAATAAGATAATTACAACTTTGCCAAGTAACATGTCAAATACACATACCGTATTTTTATTTTCTAAATAGGAAATTATTGGTATCTATGTACTGTATTCCTTCAAATCTCAATAACAAATAAAGAACAAAATAAAATTATATACTTTGAAATCAAAATTAAGACAATTTTTACTAAAAGTACAAACTAAATAAACAGTAGGTCTACATCTTATAATATTCCAATTTTATAATATACGTTATATTTGACAGTTAAGTTCACATTACTACATAAATAAATGGATATTGGTTCTGAAAGCATTTATTAAAATCTGATATTTACCATTTATAACAGAATGTATTGAATAACAGTGTTGATTATTTTATTATTACAATAGTACAAAATTGTATTATACTTCATTCCTGTACATAACAGATCACAAAATCCACTCAAACAAGTTAAAAAGGTAAACAGTATCACTATTAAAATATTTTCATGAATCCTCTGATTATTTCTTATATTTTTCAAGTGTGTTCGCAACTTAAGCGAACTTCATAGAAGTCATAGAACTACTTGTTAATACTTGTAGAGGTTATTACCCATATTTTAATGTAATTTCAAATACAGTACTTTCATTCAAGAACATCTTGAGTAATATAATATGATTACAGACTTTTGCAAGATAAATTTGAAGCAAAACTTATTAAAAATAAATAAAATTAATTTGTCAATTTGCAATATAAATAAATGAATTTATCAGAATCATATGATTAATTTTGTAAATTTTGCGAGTTCTAATAATTTATGAAAATATAATATTTTAAATAGTAAGCCCATTTACAATAGACACTGACTTAAAATCAACATTAGTTTTTGCTAATGATTTTAAAATGCTTTTAAAAGCCAGAGGTGGCACAAAATAACTCCAGGCAGAAAATATGCACATAAAATTGGCATTTTTTTTACAAGCTATGATACATTTAAGGTTTCAAAGTTAGGTTATAAGAAATATTTATTTCTTCAGTAACACGATTGCCATTAATATTCTTCATTTCATACTCAATATAATTATAGTTGATTCTCTCAAATTTTCAAAAGAATTATTCTTTACAGTCAAAAGATAAAGTTTATGTAAAATCTTCACATTAATAAATATTGCGAAGATATAATAATAGTTAGAGAAAAAGTCAACTGGATTTCCCTAAAGAGTTAATGCCAAATTATTAACTTGAAAGGAAATTTTGGCAATTCTGACAATTATCAATTAAACTACTGGTATGCAAATGTATGCCTACGAGGAAAAGCTGTCGTGTCTGCTCACTATAATATCAAGAATTAACCATCACAGCCTTTCAAATAGGCTAGTTAAATAAGACAGCTGACAAACAACTTTCCCTTTCGACCATCAAGGTCTCGTCAGGTAGACTGCAAAATATAGTTGTTTGATATTTTTGTACCTTCCCATTAAGACAATAATGCATCTCAATAGTAGGACATTATCACTTTTGCTTTTGCTAACTTTTAGAAAAAGAAGATGAATAACTAATACTTCCTTTAACTTTATGTAACTCTTATTAAATCCTCTAAACTACATTGAACATGGCTGCCATTTACAACTGTCACTTCTTGTCCTTCAGTATCTTTAATTTGAAAACTCCTCTCAATTACAATAACAGCTTCGGTATTACTGGTATCTACACTGTAAATTCTTCCAAGGGCTGTTGTAACTTCATTTATCTTCAGGATACATTTATCACCTATAGATGAAAAACAAACAAATCTTTATGCTGGTATATACAGAGAAAAAGTGTCACCAATTTACAAGTGTAACATCTGAAAAGCTGTAGCAGCTACGTTAATCAATTTAAAGTTCATGCAATTTAGAGATCGACCGGATATCCGCCAAATATCCGGCCGTTTTTCCCTGCTTCGGTATCCGCCTATTTTCTGCTGAATATCCGGAGCAAAACGTAATCGTAATACATGTTCTTTTATAGCCTCAATGATGTCAAAAAACAAAATATTTCCCCATAATATTTCATAATTTATACTTTTATTTTACGGACACTTTTATGATAAAAATTTCCTTATGTGTCTGCTTCACTCTGAAAGTTAATTATATTATCTCATAAAAATTAAGCTACAAAAACTAATAAATAATAATAATACGATAAACAGCTTTCTTCAACTATTCCAACGTGGAAACTTCCTGACTGCATATTTAGTAATAGTGTAAGAGTTGGATTATTTTCATTTGATAATGACATTGAATAAATGTTGAAATATTATGATGTTTAAAATCATATTGACTGCTTTAATACTCCAACTCTTACACTAACTTAACATAAAGTGATCTTTTCAAGAGCAAGAATACGTCACAAAACTGCAGAAAAAACTTTTATTTTAAATTGGGATTGCGGAAGTTCCCACAATAATATAAAGTAAAGAACATCATTGAAAAGCATTGTAGGGTAAATATAAGTACTGTATGTCTATATTTATAACTCTTAGACAACATCTTTAAAACTCAATTTAACGGAATGCTTAAATAATTTGACCTAAAGGATTTACCTTTACTCAATGGAGAGAATCCTGAGTGATTATCCAAATTTGATTGAGCAGATACAGAACCAGCTGGAACTGCTTCGAATAATGGAACTGCTTCAGATAATGGAACTGCTTCAGATAATGGAACTGCTTCAGATAATGGAACTGCTTCAGATAATGGAACTGCTTCAAATAATGGAACTGCTGAAGATGTTGATGGCATTGTATTATTAAGAAACGAGGCTGTATTTCGCGTCACCTATGGGAAAAACTATTTTAGAATCCCAAAACTATAACAAGCAAATAAAATGAATAAAATGTAAACCAACAGTACACTAAAACACTTCAAATATAATTAATCCAGTCATAAAAACAAGGGACTGGAGGGGGAAGGGGTTGGATGGGATCATGTGATTAAAAATACATTAGTGTGATGGATGAAGGAAATAAAACTATAAAATGTTTAAAGTGTTCTACCAAAGGTTTGAACACTTTAAACATATGTGTTTGTGATTTTAAAGAACATTGAGAATAATATAGTTTGTTTTAATAGGGGGATTTTTTTTTATATTGGATTAGGGCTGCATACGGATATCTGGATATCCGCCGGTATAACTTTTATCCGGATATAAATTTCATATCTGGATATCCGTATCGGTAACATTTCTATTTCAGAAAACTAGCTTGTTTTCGTTAATATGGTAATTAAATAAAACTTTAAACATTTTGTGAAATATAGTAATATACAGGAAAACCTCGTTATTACGATATCGGTTTATACGAAATACTGCATAATACGAAGCTTTCCCTTATCCCCGTCCAAAGGTATAGGAATTTCCATTATAAAAGTACATGTAATACGAAATACGTTTATTATGAAATACGAAGTGAAAATTTTCCCCACTATGAAAAAAATGTGCTTATTACGAAGTAAAGTTAAATGACCATCACATAAACACCCTTCCGTGGCAATTGTACTACCTCTACTAAGAATAAAAACAATATTCATGCCTTATCTCCCCTTCTCAATATGTCATGTGACTGCCTTGAAACACGAGACCATCTGCCAGATGTCATTTTTTGTAAGGATAAAAAAAACTTTGTAAATTTGATCTCTTCTTCTGTTTCAAAAGATTTTTAATATAAACTAACTAAAGTAGACTATAAAAACTTGATGTACGGCAATATTTTGATAAAACTTGATGAAGGTATTATTTTGGTATTATACTCCCGGTGAAAATAAAATGTTATAAATTATTATTTCTTTACTGTTGGATGATTGCCAACATGCTTTGTGAAGGACAAATTAATTAAAATTATCATGGTTGTTATACATCGGAAAATAATATTGAATGTTTACATTGTTTTATTACCATAGATAAAATCCATGCCAAATGTTATTCCTCCATGTTTACAAAAATAATATCGGACGTGCATAATACCTATTATTATACATACGGTACCATACTAGAGCGTCATTTTTTTTTAGAAATTAACGTATTTCTAAAAACTAAAATTACGTTTTTAATCCGGATATCCGCCCGTATAAAACGTCCGGATATCCGGATACTTTTTTTTCAAAACTTTCACCCCTAATCCCTACTGTCATTTAACCTGACCAAGATTTTTTTTCTTCCGATATTTGTAACGTCATAATATCTGAATGTCAGTCCGGAACACCCACTTCAACAATTAATTGTATGAGATTAAAAAACAATAGAAAAATATTTTTTTTACAAAATGAAAGCTTTAATAGTCAGCTATTATCCTGTAAAAAGAAAGTTCCAAAATTTGATCATAGTTTGAAGCTATTGCTATTTTAAGTTCAGAAACCGTTCCGAAATGTCAGTCCGGAACATATGGAATTGCCCTGTATTATATTACTGCAATTTTGTTTATTTACAAAAAAATGTTCTATGTGATTGAAAAATAGTTAAAATTTTAAATGATTTTGAGACAAATCAAGTCATTTTTAATCACCCGTGTCACTTCTGTTTCGGATCAAGAATTTTGACCAAATTCATCTCTGATACACAATCATGTAAAAAAGGAGTCTGCTGATATCATAGTCAGAAACCTCAGTAATTATAGAACTAGTGTGATATTTACTTAGATATAAGAAATAATTACTGGAAAAAGCAAAAAAATATCGTAAAGAATGTGTACTTTAATATGCAATTTTGATTTTATAAATGCAAATACATAAGTTGCTAGAACTATATGATTCGTAGTTAGAAACTATGCACAATATAATTATTTCTCTCAATAATATCATAAGCATTTTCTATTGAGTTTTATTCTTTAATAGAGTGTTTCAGATAAAAGGATAAGAAACATTCTCAACTGTTTGCTAATGTAAACAAACTTTCACTTGTCAAACTATTATTCACAAAAGACTCAGATTAGGTTTCACACAGATGTAGCCTACAGTATAGTATATTGTAGAAATTTCCAATTTGAACCAGGGTACTGTATGTCTGTATACATGTAGTGCAATTAATTTATGTCATATCCTTTACCTGTCTAACAGATGGCATGTTAGCAAGAACTCCTCCTACATTTGGTATTTCAGCTTTAGGTGATGAAATGGATAATTCAGATGATTTTGAATCTGCTTTCTTATCAGAGTCTGGAGAAAGAAGTTTTGAATCACTGTCTTCAGTAGGATCTAATCCAGGCTGAAATAACATACATAAATTATAATAGGCCTAACAACCTTATAAATCAGCAATACACTCAACATATCAAGTATATAAAAATAGTTTTAATATTGATTGTAGGTGTAGTAAAAGTGTTTATTTATTTAAATACCTGTATGTATATTACTATTATAATCACATTTTGACTCGGAGGATTATTAATTTCAAGTCATAATGATTCACAGTGAGAAAGTCTTGGAGCTAGTTTTTCTGTACATCTGCTTTAAGCTGAGGAATCTATACACTGATAAACCCATCAGCATATTTTAAAAGTATTACTGATTAACCCCTCGGCATCTGTTCAAAGAGCCACTGAAATATATAATTACAAAGTATCCAATTGAATGAAATAGTACACCAACCAAAAGTGAACACTGATCTTATTGTTTGTACTTACACTAAGTAGTGGTCCAACTTGTGGTGGCCACATCATTTCAATTACTTCTAATGCTAACTGGTACCATATAACACTATTTTCACAAAACATGCATTCATCTTTCTCCTCACATGTATGTTTACCAATCCATTCAGTTGAAACCATGTTTTTCATTAACATTAATAAATTATTAACAAATGATGTCTTCAAACCACTGGGAATATCAATTTCATGAAGCTCAAACTGAAAGAAAAGTTTCAGAAAATATAGAAATTATAATAGGTTACACAACATAGAAATAACCTAAACTTTACAATAATATAACAATTCTATAACGACTTAAAAAATCTAGTTAAATATTCATGGTATGCAGTGTGCACAAGAACATTCTGAGTGAAAGGTTTTAAAGACTTATTCAATGTAACCATGACACAAGATCAATTAAAAATAAGCAGAGTCTGATTGTTACCAGAAAAATTTGTACCTAAAGCATGTTATTTTTAATCAATAAACCCTGTTTTTTGGTAATCTACGTTATCACCAGTCGTACATGAATTACTTAAATGCTATAATATGCTTATACAGGAGTATGCTGAAAAAACTGAGTGAAATTTTACTGGGTTCCTGAGAGCATATCGTACAATAAAACCAGATACTGTCTAAGTAGATTAATTGTTTATGGTAAACTACAATATACATCAACTTTCATTTATATATTTTACGCTTTAAATTTTTCTAATGATGATAAAACAAATAAAGTCTAATTTTTACCTTGTACAAATGGAGAAAACGATTACATGGTATTCTTTGAAAGCTCTATATTCCATATAAAACAGAATTGAAAGCAATTGAAGGTAAACATGACATTGTCATGAAAAAAACCATAAAACGAGTGGTTTCAAGTAGATTTTTAATCTTACAATTCCAGAAGAAAGTTAAAAAAGCACATTACTTGAAATTTCACAGATTTTGGAAAAAAAATTGCTAGCGAAATCGGAATGGGTACCCAATCTTCTGATTGTGTAACCAAAGTAGATCTTCATACCAAGCCCTTCAACCTCCAGCCTGTAGCTCAATGAGTCGGATTAATTTATCAGAATGCAAAAACAAACCGAAATTCTCCGCTGGACTGCAGGTCGTTGCTAGTGGAAAACAGTTTTTTTATAAGGAGCCATTCAAGATAGGAAAATAATTTAATTGTCAAAATGACACGTCATTAATCAGAAAATGACCCTAGAACCACATTCATTCGATTCAGGTTACCGTATAGAAGATCGAATAGTTGACCAATTTCATATTTTCTTATTGCCGTGAGTGAAATGAGCCTGAGTGATTAAAATTGAGTTTCGCTTGTTTAACATCATCGGCCAAATAAAAACGTAAAATTTAGAAATGGAACCGAGTGTATACTGTAGCTAACAACATAAGAAACCAATTTACGCAGAAAGTATATAATTTTATTGTAAGAAATACGCTCGCGAGAGCTCTGTAAAATCCCTCTCAGTTATTTTGGTGTACCCTGTATATTGAAATAGTATTTTACAACAATTAGAAAGATGCCGTGTGTGGATGTAAAAGATTTCATGTATGAATGTGTAGTTAATCAGTCAAATACCACAATATTGTGATGATTAATCTCTTTTTTCTTTTGCTGATGCAGGTAGCGGCGAATGTAGGTATTGACGCAGCGGCTAAAGTTGCAGTTGAAGCGGCTGTTAAAGTAGCATTGCAAGCTCACGTGGGTGTTAGCATTGATGTAGCTGTACAACTGGCAGTTCAGGCGACGATAGCAGCAGGATTGAAAGCAGATGTTCACATACTTGCAGCTGTCGATGTCGCACTGCAAATTGCTGCAGTTGCTGATGTGAAAGTGGTAGCCCTCGTACAAGTAGCTGTCAGACTTGTTCTTTCCTTAAGAGCTCACATCAAGATTGAAATTGGTGCTGCTGTTCAGGTTGCAGTTCAAGTAGCAGTTCGAGTAGCCGCCGAGGTTCAAGCAGCTGCTCAGGCTAATATCAACATCCAAGCTGTTATCGGCATCGCTGTGGAAATTGCAGCCAAGTTGCATTTGGAGGCACATATACAAGCAGTAGTCGCAGCTGCCGTAAGCATCGCAGCTGAACTTCATATTGCAGCCGCCGTAGATGTTAATGTTCAAGCAAAAATTGTTGCAGCTATACAAGCAAAACTCGATGTGAATGTTCATGCAGCTGCACAAATCTCTGCAGCTGTGGCCCCAGTGATTGCACTTGGTTAGAAGAAACTGACCAAATAACTAGATGAAAAGTCAACTAAATCAATAAGTTGTTGTTTAGTTTTAAACTTTGAAAAATAAAGTTATAAAATCATTGTTGATGTATTTTATTGTGATGCCTTCATAATCAGTATTTAACATTTTGGCATTGTTATTTTAAAGGGACTTGACAGCCAATTTTCCACTTTTTGTGTTCTTTTAATAGTATTTTTTTATTGAATTTTTAGATGATTTTTGAAAAAAAAAAAAAAAAAAAAAAAAAAAAAATAA
>JAQIWE010001885.1:0-14449 GCA_034698565.1 Campodea plusiochaeta
CTCCCTACCAGTAATCAACAGAGCTCTACCACCTCGTCTATCACATAACACAATAACAATAACAAAGTTAAGATATTTCACGGAAAGAAAATTAAAGGTTTAAAACAAAATATATCAGTTTTTTTACTTATCATGTGACCAATAAAATAATAAAACTCCAACGGAGGGAAGAACCATACTGGAATCATTTTATAAAAAAATATTTTGTCAATGCTGTAATTTTTATGATGAAAAATATTAAACTGTAACGATAATCATGAAAATTACGAATAACAATGTACCTAACGTACAAAGAGAATATCTGTTCAGTTTTAAGAACTTACAATTTTTGTATGATGCTGAATTAATTAAGAGTACCTGAGTACATGGCCATAAAAATGTTTCAGTTAGAAGTTATTTTTGATTTGACTAATAGACTAGACTAAATGATAAAATGAACACAGCTAAGTGAACAAATTTAATTACCGGAAGAGATTTTGACTTTATAAATTATAACATAATTATATAAAAAAGACTTACAAGATAAACACTAATAGGGAGTTATTCAATATTTTGTGAGAAATAAAATAATAATAGTCGTTACGTTTTGCCCATATAACTTCAATCATTTAGTTATACAACTTACACTGCTAAACTTCCTGATAAGATATTTCACAATGAAAACGTTATATTTTTTTACTTTCGCAGACTAAGCTAATTTCGAGGCTAATTTTCAATATTTATTGCATTTCTAATAGTTTGTCAAAAATGTGATTTCAGAAAAATTATATCTGCGCAAAAGTCAGTGTTTATTTGTAGTTGCAAATTAATTATTGTGATTATTTGATAGAGACATACAGAAACTGTTCATTTTAAGTTGATATGAAATTTATACAAATGTTATTTTAATGGTTCTGCAAAATTTCAAGCAATAATTTGGAAAGAATATAGAAAGATTTTTTTTCTTTTTTAAAATTCTCGTAATGGCAATACAATATTAATTTTAATAGGAAAATTGGTGTCAATATAACAACATCTGAATTTCTGAAATCAGTCACGGGAGATTTATTACAGTTAATAACCATCATAATCTTTTTAGAATCCTGGCACTGTCAATTATGGTTGTATTTTAATTTAATAATTTTCTTCTTGCAACTATAAGGCTCGTCTAAATAATATTCTATAAAGTTTTCTACACATAATCGGATATTTATTGAATTAGATAACTATGTATAGTTTTCTCGCATGGTAGAATATAGTCTTTGCTAACTCTAATTTCGGTACTATGAGAATGAATCAGAGCAAATGTTTATTTTGCACCGAAAAAGCAGTGAACAATTATTAGAAGACTATTCTATACTATACGAATACTCTACCCAAGAAACGAGAGAAACAGAAATCACTCAGACTACTTATCAATGGCTTCGTATAGAAGATGTTGATTAGTTATATAATCTATATAACTAGCAGTTGGAATTATATGACAGAAACTCAGAATGAAATTGATCATACTTTTATGATTATATTTTCAATATTTCTTCTTTAAAAAAAAACATGTAGATCTAGTATTTCAACTACAATTATTTTAAGCGGCTACAAATTTTCAGTCCATCCATGTAATGGCATTATATCACATCTTTAATATTGCAGTATCTCTATTTTTTCACTGACAATATAAAAACTAATCATATAATTTTATATATTACTATAGCAGACTTCGTTCTAACGATGTGAAATAGTAAGTATTATTTAAAAAAGTATTTCAATAACTATATTATTTTTTAAAAATTACTGAATTAAGGAACTATAAATAACCTATGTTAAATAATAACCAGAAAAAAAAAGATCTCATGTAACTGCTGATTAAAATATTTGAAGGAAACAGTGGTAACAACTAACTTAGAAGAAAATCAACAACATTCCTATTAGTAAAGAATCACACAATTCCATTAGGTGTTACAAGACAGAAAGTATATAGTAAATATTTTTCTGAAGGTAAGAAAACTTTATCTTTCTTTTTCTCACAATAATAGAATTTACTTAAAGTGGAGTAATAGTTCGTCCTTGGTTATCTAATACTGCAATGAATGAATGAGTTTTAGGTCAACAACTTAATCGTTCTACCTCATCTAAGAGATTATTTCTTACAGAACCATTACACAAACAAAACGACATTTTTACCGTTCTGCTATTATTGTTGCACTTATTCCACCAATTAAAAGACTTGTAATTATAATTAAAAGAATAAGAGATAATAATTTAATTGAATAAATACTAGCAGTAAGGTTTCGATTAATTGGATGTATTACTCTAGTTTTGGACATTTTACATTAAATTAATTTGACAGTTGAAAAAGAAATTTATTTAGTAAATGAATACAAATGACTTATTTTAATGTTTTGTATTTAGTGTAATGAGAGTGCTACCATCCTTAAATATCAATGGATAAACGACTTCAACCCCTTCCCCCAATATATCATATAATATCACCTGGTGGATATAATATCAAATCTCTCCTGGTGGATATCGAACCATGCTGGACCCTCCTCTACATAATATATTAATTTTCTTTAGATAAACATTAATTCAATATTACTAGTTATAATATGACACTAGCAAGAAGTATGAATTATATTCCACTTCAATATGTATTAGGAATATTATTAGATTTGCTATACACGATACAGTGTTTATGAACAACTTTTTATATATTAAAATTCCACTTTAGTAATTATGGACTATTGCTTTCAATTTGAATATAGTAATTTTGAAAGTAAGAAACTAATATTTATAATATAATGAAAAGTTGGAGTTATTTTAGTCTACATATATTGTAAAAGTCGCATTTGTCACTTATTGGAGCTGATCCTAATACTATAAAAATGGAAGCAATAATGTATTAACTTACATCTATCATAAACTTCACCTGGAATTTGTCTACTGTCATCTCCAAACCTCGATGCATTTGTATATAACATTTGATGTAATTTATCTCTATCATTTGCTTCACGAAGATCAAATCCAGCTAATATAGATGGAATTTCTGTTCCTAACTCTCGATCACTATCGTGATAATGTACTGAGATATTATTATGATGATCATTCCATGGCACTTCATCACTATATCGATAATCTATCGTTCTTGAATCAATTGATGACGAAGATTCCGGAAATCGAAATCTTTGACTCGAAACATAATGGATCACAGGTAGTAAAACAAACACTAATATTTCCCAAGATGGGAGAAATCCTTTTTTGAACACCATCATACCGACGGAATAGATAAACTACCGTCGAACAAATAAGAAGAGATTATTTTCGTGTATCTTGGTCATATTGCGGTTTTAAATATAATTTAAGTTTTCCTTTACAGAAGATCAAGTCATTTTTGTGTCCAAGGTTTAACATTTAAGAAAGCGCTCGATATGATAATAAGAATCCAACACGTGAATTAATCACTAAGTATTGGCACAACATCACCACCTTTTCTACACAAGCAATAAAACAGAACTGAGTAAGGTTTGCTTTCTTTCCTACCTCATAGGTGAAAGTCCGTTACGGGAATCAAATAAGAAGGGGGGGGGGTAGGAGGGGGAAGTTAAAATAAAAGAAAAATGAGGAATCGCCCCACAAAACATTTCTTGATGGATGCTTTCATTTGTCACAGTATAAGAATGATATACTTAAAGAAATAATAAAAAAGAAAATATAACATTTGGACTTTCCAATAAATCAAATAAAAGAATTATGAAAGGAAAATTTTAATATCGCTACTAGAACTAGCATAAGAATTGATATGATTGCAAAACTTCATGCAGATATTGTAGAATAGTTTTCTCTTATTAAAATATATTTATTTTACCGCTTATGAAATATTACAGTAGTTTCTTATAAAGTATTAAAGTGTTTAATCGAAAAGATCTCATGCAATTTTACTGACGTTCATGACCAGCATTGCTGATTGTTAAAGAATACGATATTTTAAACATATTTAATTTAATCGAACTTGTTCAGTATCACATCCAATAAAAAGAAATTAAAATTAAAACCGTCGTTAATTGTTTTCTTTTAAGACGTATGGCATCTTTCTTGGAATCATAAAAAGCTTTCATGACACTTAGTGTACCAGTTTTATGAATGTTTTGAAGAGAAAAAATACAGTTTGAAGAAGTCATGCTTTCCTCAAGCACAAAATACAAGAAAAGAAGTGGGTTACCAGCAAAGGGGGACAGTAGACTTCAATTCAAGATATTTGACTATCAACTTCAACATCTTCGTAAGCCCTCTATTACTCATACAAGCAATTACACAATAATGAAAACATATTCAAAATGTAAGAGATGAGACGAACAGATATTACATAATAATCCAATTGAAAAAATACGGATTTTTATTTTATTTACTTGGGATATTGTGATTATTTGAATGTAATTGTTTATGTTAATTAAGTGAAGTGAGAAATATTTATAATGTGAGATTAATATGTAAGTAGAGTACAGATTAATAAAATATCCTCAGTAGAATCATAAATTATACACGAGATTTATAGCAGAACTCCGTAGAATCCAGTAATTTCATTAAACTTTCAGATTTGTAGGTATAAGACAAACGAGAGATGAAAGCAGTAACTATAAATAATAAGTTGTTTATGCTTCATTAATTATGATTAATGAATATAACTATAATTAATTGAAACATCGATTAATGTAATTATTTTTCCGATTTTTTTCAGCAGAACTCATGTGTCTTTGTGATTTACTTGCTCTTTATATAAACTACTGTTCGTATAACAGAGCGAACAATAGTATAGACGAGAGTTTATAGGATGAAAAGTGATTATGCACTATTTCAACAAACTAATTTCAATTTTCTCAAAATTTGCATGCCATTGCTGATATATGTTCAAACTAAGAATAAAATGAGATGCTAATAAAGTTCTATTTGTTGAGAAAATCCAATAAAAAGCAGCTGATAGATATTAATCCCCTCGAAGACAAAGTGATGTATTCCTACTTGGTACCCTCCACCAACACACCATCAACACCAACATCATTACAACAACAACAAAATGAGGGATTTCAGTGAAAGCACTCACATCATTGTAGTTTAACGTCAATTACAGTCAACATAGTTGTATACTACAGATATTTCCATATGTTAAACACTCATTTTTTTTTTTTTTCAAATTTTCAAATTCTCCATAATGAATTCTGACTAGATCACATCATCTGAATGGGTAGTAGATTGTTACATGATATAGGAAATATACGAATATAGAAATGTACCTCATCCCGATAATAAATCATTATATAGGAATGTTGTGAGAATCAGACTTGTTCAATCTTGGATTCGAGCGAAATGATACCGAAATATACGAGTATTTTGAAATTAAATAATTATATCTAACGACATATTATTTCATCATACATCTACTAGCAAATCTATATTATTACAATTTTTACTATTTATCTCCTAAAAGCTCCAAGTAAATCAATCAATAGTGTAAAGTATTGACAGGTAGAGGTCAATAGTACAATAATTTACCTTTAGAATATCTTCTTTTCACACTAGTAAATGTTTACGATTTACTCCATGACTATACAATGTCTTAGAGAATATATATACGTAAATAAACCATAAATTTCAAGTGACAAATTGTATCAACTGACCTCTAACTATTCAACTACATAGAATCACTATATAATGCAATTCCATCTCTTTACGAATTTTAACAATATTAAACACATATTATAGAGAAAGCATCTGAGGTGTGCTTCTAAAACTGGGTTTTTCGGTTATATCCATTTAATTTTTTATTTTATTAACTATATACTACTCCATATGTTAGTGAATAAAAGTAAATGGTATATTAGATAGGATCGTAACAAATATATTATTCGGAGGAGTATCCTCATTTGAGAAGTCAGTGGAAATTAATTATAATTCGTTATAATTACTTAGAACTATTGGAATGGAACATAATAATAAGGAATGAATCAAAATACTCCTAAAATACGTTTCATGAATGTTTTAATTTTATTACACTAAAACTAACCTCACGTAGTCGCAAGGAAGACTTTTTTACAGTTCCCAATTATTAAAACTGAGTGTATTGTCATCATCATGATTCTTGGTTCAGCTTAATTATAACATTAATATATCATAATATAATTTTACTCAATACTTTCTATTATTTTATTATTCGCGTAATAATTATTCTGATCTCCAGGACAGTGTATTTGTATTATATTACGAAAACTTACTATAATAGTCAATTATTGCATGAGTCTCGTGTATGTGGTAGCTATCAAATTAATTATTTGCATTATGATGATTTAAAATAGTCTCTTTAATTTCTTCGTAATCTTCCAAAATTGTACTAATTTGAAAGCACTTTCTTGCTATGGTCCTGCCAGTGTATAAAACTCTACAATGTAGTGAATTGTTCTACCTACATGCAGTTAAGTATACTCTACCATGCGACAGATACCAATTACGTAGCAGAACAGTTCTATACAACATTCGCTCTACTTAAAAACACATCATTAAAAGAAAGATATACTTCTTTAAATAGATAATTTAATAATAAAAAAATATTAATATGTTTTTGATAGTGTTAAAGTTGTTGTTTTGTTATCAGAGAAGTATAGAAGAGATATTTAGATATATGAATGATCCTTCCACAGTTAAATTAAAAAGAAATATGATGGATTTTAATTTATATACTAGAGGATTTAAATTTCATTAATTGTTGTAAACTATAGTGGAAGGTTGTGTTCTAATATTCATTTAAATGGATTTAATTTCATTTTATTGAGTAATGTTCTTGAATCGTTACTTGGAGATCTGGTGATAATAATACATACTTGAGTATTTAATTTCTATACTAACAATATATTCCCTTGTTATTTCTAATATTTCGCAATAATTATTACGACTGAGTTCTATGTATCTCAATTATTTCAATGCTATATAATATTTTATTTGGTAAAAGTAATGCTTTGGAAATAAGTTTCATGTAAAACTATACTATTAATATATTTTAAGCTGCGTTTCTGAATTCTACTATACCAATACAACCTCAATAAAACATTGATTAATGTTTTGTAGCTACCCCAAGTATATCAAATTCAACATAATAAATAAAAAATATAGATATTTTGAGAAGATTAGTTTTCCGTTAGTAAATTAATAGGATAACGATTTTAATGACAGCAAATAATATAAAAAAGTATAGAAAATATATTTTGGTTCTACATAAGTACTTTTGATGTTTATTCGAGTGTAATAACGATACAGTATAGAAGTGAGAGTTGATAGAAAAGAAAATTAAAAGAGTTCTTGAAATCTACGATTCTGATTGAAATGAATGATTTGCAAAACTGATTCGGGGATCGAAAAATTTCCTTTTCAAAGCAACAAAAATGTTAACAAAGTAAAGTTTGTCGGGTAATTAAAAAGAGTGCAAATCTATGCGTGACAAAGGCAACAAGGACAACTCCAGTAGGTCGTGGGCTCTTAAATCTAGCAAGCGTAAATTTTAATACTTTAAGTTGAAATGTACTTCATATATATATATATTATTTGTAGTACGTGTTGTTGTACATATTTACTCTTTGGTCTGTTAGTAGGGATGATGCTAGTTTATATTGGTCGAGTAAGTTTGAAACCTGGTCATTTTTCATACTTCGAATGACTGTATAGGAAGTTGTAAAATATACTTCTATACGTGACGAACAGTTTATCATGGTAATTGGAAAGTCTAAATATATAGAGGATATGACAAAGTGCATTACTATTTTTTCTGCACATTCAAATAACTGGGACAGTTAATTTTGCTTTTTCACATTGTAGACATTTAGCTAATATATAGCAGCAGGAACTAATTGATAATAGTAGCTATCCGAACAGAATATCTTTTACACATTTTAAATAGTGATGAGAGAAAAAGCATTCTTCCAGCTGTACTTTGTTGTCTTCATTGCATCAACAATATTATTTCAAAATATTATGGAAAGAAATTCATATCGTTAATTTGTTGTCTTCATTATTATTTTTTTTTACAAATAAAAAGAAAAACAAATTTTTTTGGTACATGTGCTAGTGTAAATATTTACCCATGACCATTCTTGGCATATCCAAGTAATCGAACGTTCTTCGGTTTTTGTTTTCTGGAAAAGTATTTACTTGTGGAATCTGATGAACATGGAATACACTCTGAAAATACAAATATAAATTATAAGAAATAATAAGAAAAATATAGATTGATATTTGAATGATTGGTTTCTTTTGTCAACTTAATCTCTGTTCTCACTATTAAATATCGTGTAGAGCTGTACTTGAATTTCGTTATTTGAAGTTATCAAACTAGAGATTATTTGAAGTTATCAAACTAGATTTGTTGAAATATTTTTGCTGTAATTGTTTGTATTTGATTGATGAAAGAAAAAAAAAAATACTGCCTTTATAATTTCTATTAATCTACAGCTTACGTTATTCTGACGGTACTGACTATTGAACATTTCAACTATTTTGCTAGCTACCGTTGATACTAATACAGTAAATATAGCAAAGACGCTGATATAAAAATATATATTATTAATATATCTTGTTTGCAGTCAGAGACAAAGAAAGTATTTGTTATACATGAGTAGCAGAAGCCAACCAATAATAAATCTTTAGATGTAAATTTAAATATTTATGCGAATATTTTAAATTTCAAATGAAACGTTTTGAAGAAGACATTTATGTCTGAAATTATATATAAAACTACTTCATACTTCTGACATATTTGATGGACTCTTATCTCAGTAAATGAAAGAGAATCTCCATTGTAAATTTTCGAGTTTATTGTAAACTCATTTTCAAACAGGACACAATTTCGCACTGTTTGAAAATAGGTTTACAATAAACTCGAAAATTTACGAAAGAAATTCTCTTTCATTTAGTGAGATAAGAGTTCATCAAATATTTCAGACGCTAATACTCAGTATCAAAGCTTCCATATGAATTTACTTCATACTTACTTGCGAAGGTATAATCAATGCTGTATTGTTTGCTCTTGTTGAAATGAGAAAAGTAACGACAATCCATACTGGAAAACATAGTCCCATTGCATGACATTAACACAAACTCATTAGAAATACTGAAAAATATTATTATATAATCAATCACTCTATCTACAACGAAAGAAAAGTAATTTAAAATTCAATATTGCTTATTTGCTTTATTACACTTTAATGGACTATATTATATATTGGAAAGCATGAAAACAGTCTTTTTATTCCCACTCAGTGATAAGGTAGGCAACCGACATAACATATACTAAATGCGACGATCCATAGCTCACAGGATGAAATTAATTTGGTATTACTGGATCCTGGGATTGAATGTTATTTGATTTTTGATTTTACAAAATTAAATTCATAATAAAAGAAAAGTACATTGGTAAATAATTAAATTTGCCTCCTGATACAATTATATTACAATGAGTTTCTATATTGAAGGTCACTATTTTGTTTACTTGTCTCCAAAAAATATTCGAGCAAAGTTTGTTTCAAAATACTAAGTTAATACATTTTATTTCAATGGGATTATTCCGAAAATTTTAAAAATAGGTTGCCATTTTTTAGAGTAATTTTACAGGGTGATCAACTTAGCGCGAACTATTTCAGGTTTCTATAACAGCGGAAACAGTTAACGGATTTACAAAAATAAGCAATCAAATTAAATAAATAATAATCAAGTTTTTAATAGCTGGATTTTTTTATTTTTAGTTACCAAATTTTCTCAAAATGGCGGTCGTTCTGTCATATCAATATCATCGCCGAGGAAATTTTTATTGGTGAAATCAAAGATGTAATAAAATTTACTAAGAAGATCTTCATTCCAATGTGAAACATTCTACAAAATTTAAAAAGAATTGATTAAGTACTTTTTTAGCAATAATATTTCCTACTGGAGTCTCCTACGGTAATGTAAAAGCTTTCATATCATTACAGAAATTCTCTTAACTATTAAAAGATTGCTATCCAAAAAATACTAAGGATATTTTTAAACTTTTCGTACTTGATTAAACTTTATTACCATGAATTATGATCAATCTAACTTCATAAATAAAAATTTCATCAACATTGCAAAGTCATCAATGAGCACTTTTTAAAGTCATATAATTAAAGAATCACCATTTTGAGCATATTTGGTAAAATAAAAAAAAAACATGTTAACAAAATCTAATACTCGTACTTCATTTTACTAACTCATTTTTATTATTTCTCTACGTATTTGTGGTTTTATACAAATTTGAAAACATGAAAATAAATACTGATTACTTCATTTTCAGGTCACATTATTAGAGGAAGGAAAAAATCGCCATTTTGGCATATTTGGTATTTTTAACAAATTGTTTCCTGCCATATTAATAAAATGTAGTACTCAAACTTCATTTTAGCATCTCACTTTTATTAATCCTATAAATATTTTAGATTTCATAGAAACTTGAAATAGTTCGCGCTACACGTTGATCACCCTGTATTTTATTACTAATGTAAAAGTACAATGTTTTTCATTGGAAACCCTCAGTTGAAAATGTGTACTGCTATTTCTTGAAAATCTTTACCAATTTAGAATATTTCTCTAAATCTAGTATCCAAGAGTGCTGCAATTGAATATATCTATAAGGCTGTACGCACAAATAAAAAGTATGTGTATGGAAACAACTTTTAGCTAGCCCTACAACGTCTATAGTCAGCCTGTTTTTACCAGCCTTGTATCTTCTAAGAACGCTAATATTTTTTGTTGAAATATTCCAACTATATTGAAACTCAAAACTCATCGAAATGTTCTCTTTTGCTTATAACATCTACTTTTACAGATGATGTGTACTACGTGGGATATCCATAACCAGCGAACCGGCGTAAGGAAAGTTCCATGTTTTCATAATCTAAAGTATACAGGCTGTAAATCATCAAACAATACTTAAAAGAAAATATAGTCTACTATTATTTTTTGTAAGCGTATTAAATAAAAATATTTTAGGATGTGTAAAAAAAATGTTTGTTGTTGTGTAAATAAGTATGGTATTCACCTAATGAATATTTACTTTTGAATTAGTGTGAGTAATGATAATGAATACTTTCCATTCAACTACTAATACAACAGCATTACAATATATTATTATCTACTCGTAAAATTCAGTGTGTTAATTAACTCAAATGGATTTCAAATACTTTCTTGGGGTAGGGATTATTTATAAAGCATTAAAATACACTATAATTATGTAGGTGAATCAATGTTTTGTGGACAGTAACACTTGAAACAAAAAACTTTTACTAATAAATTAGTATTGGTTTGTGAAAAACTTTCGAAGGTATATAATTATTATGCCATGAACTTCGATGATCAAGATTAGTGTCAGCAGCAAAATTCTAAATTTTCTTATTTCATTCCTTTATGTATTTTGATTTGTTCTATGAGAATCATCCAACTGTACATTTTCAGTTTTGTCAACTTCTCATTCCTCTTCCTTTCATGCAATTTCAAATACTTTTGTTATCCATCTCATCATTACTTTTCATATTATTCAGTCAAGATAATTATAGTTTTATATAATTATCACAGAAATCTTCACTTAATCATTTTATGTAGCAGACAATGTCTTCCTTCATCTTTCATTCTCTCACTTAATTGAATATGTGTTACCCTGTAGATACTATATACATCTCCTGTGTTCCCTCCTTTCTAACTTCAGTTTCTCCTATCAATGATTTCTAAAATCTCACAACTTTTATCTGTTAATGTTAAAAACAATGATGAAGCAGCACCAGAAAGAGTTTGAGAGAACACTATACAAAATATGTTAACAATTTCAGCTTCAATTTAACAGTAGTAAAGAACCTTACCTTCTTACCAGGATGAAACAATCAATTAAAACTTTAGATATTTTATCCGAAGCAGAATAACCTCCATCATAAAATTTCAAATTGATTTCAGATTTATCTTCCAATTTTTAATCAAATCTTGTAGAGAAATCGAAGGAAGAATCTTTTTGTTTATTGAGTGAATGGTGTATTACTTGTCAAGAAATCCATTGAAAAATTACTTAACTACTATATTACTCACAATGCTTCATATAAAACAAATATAAAAGCTTTATATTTTATGAAAAATGAAGTGTAGAAAATATTATGTCAGTTTAAAAAAAAAAGGGTACTACCAAGTACAAATATTATTCTATGAAAAGTGGTGAAGCAACGTAGCTCGAACTATCCAGTTATACTGAAGATACGTCATGCCCCACACGTATACAGTTTCATATATAATATTGAATATTCTTGTGAATAGTTTAAAATGACTCAACTATCAATAATATCTTGAGTAAAATATACACAAATTTACAATTTCTGAAATCTGAAATATGTTTTATTGGCAAACATTATGGAGTATAATACGAACATAAGAAATGTATTTAGTCATAGCTGGAATAAACTCACAAGCCTCCGGGACTATCACTGAAAAACTAAATTTCAAATTGTAATTAGAATTTCCTGAACTCCTTTTCATTTTTAGATGTGACCTGCAGCGAAGTGCAGAAAGCATCTATTGTCTTCGGGATATCCATCCGACCGTCTGTCCGTCTGTCGCAAGAAACAGCTCCTAAAGGGTTAGGGATAGGGATAGGGAAGTATATAGAAAAAAATTCTCAGAAAAAAATAATGCAGTTCACATTTTGATTTTCGAGTCGATCGATCGATAAATTCGATAATGGTACGAGATAGGTATAGGGAACCATATATTTATTCGAAGGGCGACTTTGTCCTGATTCCAAAATTGGTTCGGTTTTTAAAATTCGATCAAAATTCGACGAATATCAAATCGGACGAATCAATATCTCACGAATGCCGAGTCGATATATTCAATAACGGCCACATCTGTTGGTACTGGAAATACATAGTAAATGTTCTCAATAATATACAATCATGCCGCGTATTAATTTTCGAGTAGATCGATCGATCTTCGACGACTACAGAATCGATAATATTCCGATAACTGTTAGAGACAGGTATAACAAACAATAAAACCGTAATTCGAAAGACAATTTATTCTGATTCTAAATACTGAAATAGGTGTCAATTTTATGTTTCATTTCTTTAAATGTTTTCAAAAAACCCCGGTCTGTATGGTCGCATCTTTATTAATACTAACAGCGTTTAATCCTACTTGTTGACTTTCTTACTAATTTAATTGTAAGTAACATAAATATTACGTAAATAACATATATCAAAACCCCTTTACAACAGCACCATATTACGTTGTTTTGCATTCCATGATATATCTCGTATTGTTCATTGTATTATCTTCCATGACATAAATTATATACTCTTATCAACATATTTTTATATGGACTTACTCGTCTACTATGAAGAATATGCAGAGAGGTATTATACCTCAAAGGAAAGAAAATATGGCATAACTCCACTGGTTAATTTATTGATTTCCATCCATCGCCCATCCATCATTCCATCGAAGGACTTACTCGTATTATACGTACTGAAAACTTAATGCGCGAAGACATGCAAAAGAAGGTGGGCTAACATTACAGATTATTTCAATAAAAATTTATGCTTACCCTAGTTGTTGTTTCCATCTCGTATCCTTGTAAATCTCCTCTTGAAATACAAATTGATTCTTCTGGTTTCTTCTTAAATCCATCTTTTACTGACCATGTTCCAGTTTCATTCAACATCCGTATAGACTTTTCACTTTGACCAATATTGTATGCATCATAGATGTTGTAGGTTGTATTATCTTAAAAAGAAAGTGTTTGTTTGGGGATTTGTTCAAACTTGAAATGATAGATTTTATTTTGTGAACGCTGGTTGGATTTAAACACATTTTTTTAACTGCTGAACAGTAATTATATAATAAAGTTTCCTGAATGTATTGTTATTTTTTTTGATATATTCCACTTTATTTTATGGAAAACTTGAAAATTAAGGCATATTATTTCTTTTTCATCCGGGTGAATAGTTTTCAACTACAACTTATCGGTTCTATGAGATATCGAATGCAATAAAGAACAGTGAAAGTGAAACGGTCGGTAGACGAGTATGCGTAAAAGATACCGCTGAAAAAATATAGGAAACGGAGTGAAAAGCATGTTCTCAGGCTACACTTATCTTGGCTCTATCCAATTTATTGTTAGATATTTTGGAATTAACTTTTTTTTTTTTTCAAAAATTGTCATCGGAGAGAATAAATTATTTGTGGGGAAAACTTAAATTTAAAAAGTGCAACTGTAATGAATTTTTGCATTTAATATTTTTATTTTTGGATTCTTCCAGAACAAAGAATTAACTTGTTTTGATTAACTATAAAATGAAAACTATACTGACCATGTTCCAGTTTCATTCAACATCCGTATAGACTTTTCACTTTGACCAATTTTGCATCATCTAGCAATAAAGAACTT
>JAQIWE010001886.1:0-14447 GCA_034698565.1 Campodea plusiochaeta
TCCCCCCCCCCCCCCTGCCAAAAACGAGTTCCGGGATCCCTGTTTTGTAATTGCATATTGGGGTTGCTAAAATAAGTTTCTGGAAGAAGGGAAACGCTTTATCCTTACTGTATATGCAACCTAGGCACTTCTCTTATGTTTCATGTTGCATATCAGCAGGGGCATTAAAGTCAGTTGGGATCTTAACTGTTCAGGTATATTTGCAAATTTCGCAATACCTTTGAAAGTTATGGGGAAAAAAAAACTATTCTAAACACACTGGAAATATTTTTTCCACTATAGTAAGTTTATTTTAAAAGTCTATTAAATTTTAATGTTATAATGGACTCCAAATTTATGTGGTCATGACTTAAAATATTAAGTTTTAGACGATATGTATATATTTTTGTAGACGAATAAAATTTAAAGTGCTTTTAGAAATACAGAAAGAAATATAATTGTACATAAAGCATATTACGCTGTAAAAGTTTCGGACGGTATGAAACGGAAAAATAAAAATTAATAATGGAAATTGAAACGATAAAACCTTCCATGTGTATGTAAGTCCGTAAAGAAAGAACACTAATAAACCAACAGAGCGTCGTAATACACTTCGAATGTGAAATTGTTCAATATTGCAAACGCTCACATCACAATCGTAAAAAAGCCATCCAATGTTATTCCAAAATGCAACAGTAGCGTCAACTTACGGAGAAGTACGGCAACATTTGACTCAATCCAGCTCTCGTAAAAGTATTCCTTTCCACTTCCAAACCAATGAATTATTCACTTTCCCTAATCTTTTAAAGACACTCCAAAAGGCATCTCTTGAATAGACCTCGTTTTATAGTTGGAGTAACAGGTGATAGTTGGCGCTGTTGCTGTACTAGAATTCTTCAGTAGGAAATAAAGCGTTCGTAATAACTGTTCTAAGAAAAGTCTTTGCACCATTATATGGCGCAATATGTTCTTCTTAATAGGAAGGACTTTTAAAAGGTGCGCTATCTTTTTATATTGGCATTATTTCTCAAACGTGAAATGGCTACCGTTCTTTTATGAGTTTTGGTGCTTATTTTGGTTTTCTTATGTGTAATACAATGCATTTCAGAAGCGAGAATAGTTAAGTAGTTAAGTACACATGGGAGGTCGAATATTTATTTCATAAGCTGGAATGTAATGAACACGAAGAAAAAACTATATAATAATTGTTCTTATTGTTATTACGGAACATATATTATAGCAGCGACCATAGTACCATTTCATTGTTTAAAGTATTTTTCTTTGGGAAGTTCACCGTGGTATTTATTTTTATTTTGACTGCAGACCTGATAAATAATTACTGATGCAGTTTATGAAATATTTCAGACATCTGGAGACTATAAACTGTAATAAAATTAATATTGTTACAGAAAATTGTACTAACATGATAAAAAGTTAAGGGAAAGAAGATTACAAACCTACAAAAAGTATAATGTGCAATACAAAATAATAGGTATGCCGCGTGGAGTTATATAGATACTTATTTATTGATGGACATAACTATAGAAGTCTGAAATATCAATGTTGTATTCCTATAAATATTACGAGTATTTATGATCTTTTCCCACTTCATATAATATATGAAACAATTTACTAAGTATTATTTAGTAAATTGTTTCAAATGAAAATATGAAGCTATTAATTTTTTTTGTATAATTATATAATATCTAATTTTAGAATCTCCACTTTTGTTATAATATGTGGACGATATCCTTACGAAACTACCTTTGTGTATTCCATTAAAAAAATATGACTGTGCTAAATATTCTTGAACTGTTTTTCATATAGTAGTAACTTTCATTTACATAAAGTATGTGTAAAATTTTTCTTGCTGCACTTTTCTAAATCTATTTTTGACTAATATTGTACACCTTGTTCACACTGCGATATAAATCTGAAATCTCTATAAGGATCAGTACAGAATAATTTAAAAATTATTTCCCTTTTTCTCCCACAATATTCTAAGGTTCATGGCAGTATATCTTGTATATAAACCCCCAAGCAACTACCAACACCTCAGACCTTCAATATTCAATCTTGAAAGTTGAACAACAAATTCAATTAAAATCGAACTTTTCTATTTCCAAGCAAAAAAAGTAACAAATACAAATCGTTAAATGAAAGAAAAGCGACCCGAGATTGGAAAAAAAGTCCAGCGTTGGCCTGTACCCTTCTCCCCTTAAAACGCCTTCCATTCGCTCTCCAATACCAGGGGGGGGGGAGAGAATATATGGGAGAAAGGGGGATGGGGGTAGAAAAGAAAATTTCCTTCTTATCGATGCTCAATGATCAAGAATCCAATTTCCAGTTTGGTTTTCCTTCGACATTCATTCCCCCGAATTTTATCGGGAGCAAAGTCCGGATTGTAAAAGCGTTGTAACCAACAGTAGATTCCCGAGTCTGATAACACGTGCTTAAAATGCAACTTGTCCAGTTTACAGTATTTGGGTTCTTTCTCTCTCTCTCTAGCAATTCCAAGTAATAGATCTCAGTGGGTCGTGTATAGCATTGTGCGAAATTGGATGTGTACATTTTATGTACAACAAAATTCGATGTTCGAAATGGGTTGGTGTAGAATTGAGGTCAGCGCTACATGTTGGCAATGCTAATATACATTGGTGCTTGTGACGATTCAAATGACGCTTTCTGGAAGGATGGTGTTGTATATTGGAGATGGTAGATGGCAGGATTGTAGAATGGTTTGTTTTTAGATGACGAGGTATTTTTTTGAAGTGGTTGTATAGCACTTTCGAGGGGTGTAAATAACTACATGATGATTTAGCTGTTTTTATTTTATGACAGCTCTGATAAAGTGGTGGATACTGCCTGCTACATTAGAATCCACTAAGAAAGTGAACATTAAAAAAATGCCATCATAGAGATTTCATATATTTAATGAAATACTATGCTTGATTGATCAAAATTTTCAACACATTTATAAGAATGTTAACAATTTGTCGTATAATCCTTTATGTAATATCACTGTCAAACTCTCAATATGTTAGAACACATAATCGCAATGTAATTTCGTTCTCACTGATCTTCTTATTTGGTTAATGAAAATCATATTATTCTCTAATTAATTGTATGGAAGTATCAATAGCAGATGACAGATTTGGAAATATTCTCGATGTATATGCAACCTAAGTTCTTCTCTTATCATTGATGCTGCATATCTACAGGGGAAATGGAGTTAACGTTGTTTTTCAGTTCAAAATTAAAATTTTTGCCGTCATTTATAAATTAAGAAAACTAGTATAAATGTGCTGACATTAGTATAGGTACAGGTTTAATCTTTCAATTTTATTTTGTGTTTTAAAGATGTTGAAGTTCATGAATTCAAATTTTAAGTTTAGTGGATACTAATGTACTGTAAATATTATCCACTTGTTATAAAAAGTATAATTCTACAAGTCGTTAAATACAATGGACTGTATCACTGTAGGTGTTCTTACAATTATCAAATGAAAGAATGTGCTTTTCCTCATATTCGTGAATGCAGGAAAAAACTTACTTTCTTTTAATAATCTGTAAGGCGTATTCTTACAATGAATAGTTATGGTGAATATGTTTTACGGATCATCATTATTGCTACTAAAGTAAAGTTTCATGTGTCATTATCTTATAATATTTATTTTACCTGGATCAACAAAAGAAAAAAAATATTAACGAAAAGTGTTCTTCATCTTAAAGCTTGTTGTTTAAACACCATTTCTTTTAATATAAATTTCAAAATGCTTTCTCTTTGTATCAGCATCTTCATTCCATCAATACAATAAGCAAGACGAAGCAGTTGAGAATTTGTTTGATAATAAAGAAATGTATTACCTCCCATTAATTTTGAGCATTCTTGTAAGTAAATGACTCCAACTTATAACCAATTACGACCATAAAGAACTCTCTTTATTCTGAAGTATCGTTGGAAATAACGATACACCTTCATATAAATCTCATCGTCTCAAACAAAACTTTCCACTTAGTGTAAAAAGTTAAGTCCTCATAATTAATGTTTTTCTACTTCCAGCACTACCTTATACCCGAACTTTCTAGAAATAATCTAAAATCTTGACAATTTTGGGCAAACTCTTTCCCTTCACTCTATATTACGAGGGGTATTTCCAAAGTTATGAGACACGAAATATTGATCATGTTTTCATGATGCTTCTTTTAAGGAGGTTGCAGTATACTTCACGTTTTATCGAAACAATACTATAGTAGGTTCTATTGTATTGAATGTACCAAACCTATGTAGGATACTACAATAATTATATTATTGATTGTCATTTAACATAACTTAAATCTTTTTAGCCTGCACTAAAGTTAAGTCACACCTGTAAAATTTGGCAAACGCGTTAATTTGTACACTATAATGTTACAGAGCGAAGGACCTTTCAAAGAATAGCTGCAAATCTTCCAATATTAACATGCAATAAAACTGACGCTTTTCGTCAATTCTTGCTATTTGAATTGTATTACTCTGAGTCACATTAAATTTTCTACGTCTGGTTTCAGTTACATTGTTATGTTATGTAATTCTCTTTTCTAGCTATATCATTATAATCTTGTTACAGCTAACTTCCATAAGGCCATAAAGGAGCAACAAGACAATTATGTTTATTTTTACATTCATGATTGATGATTCCGTAAAACAGTCATCCGATCTATTCTGAGTTAATGACTGAAACTACTATTTTATTTAAAACATCTACTTTTCCTTTTGTATCATTTGCTTCGTGTATCTCGATGTTGCTTCCATTAACAACCGGCGGTATTACTATTTCCATTAACAAAATTATAATACGTAAGATGATCTCGAAGTAATTATTTGTCAAGTGAAAGACTGATAGAGAGATTTGTACTACACTGTACTAGTTTAAGTATTTATTTGGTATAGGTGCCGAATATAAATATGAACAAAACAAAAATGCAGGAAGAAAGACAGTCTTACTTCATAATAAGAATACCGAATAAACATGAGTATATAAATTATGATAACTGTTGTCATCATTTTTTTTCTAAAGAAAGGTAATTAGTATATTACAGGTGAATCCATCTAGTTTTCTCCACTCCACAATTTTAACATCATATATCAATATCTCAGATAAATAATTTTACTGAAAATAACATTCCATCCAGGATTTAAAAACAGAACTTTGATAGGTATTTATCATGAAACAGGAAGTCAGTTTCATCCCTTGTTAACATAAACCATTATACTGCATTTTAGGTACCAAGAGTACACTATATCAGCATAAATATCTAAATCCATCATTAATAATTGATACTTTCAATATGGGGATTGGGTAATATATTTTAATTCGGCAGAATATAAAGAGATGACTTTTCCTTTTTTTTTTTATTAAATCTACAGAAAATCTCAGCAGATGTAAACACTACTTGAACAGATAAAACATATTCAAATAAACATTCCTACAGGTAATTAATAACACTTTTGTACATATTAACACATTACAGATCAGGTAAAATTTGGCAGCAATTTTGAACACTTAACTGAGAACAATATCCTCCCAACAATAATCCAAGACTCCAAAAATTCCTCCATCCTCAATTGTTGCATCGTTCCCTCGTACCTTCTACATTATAAACCTTTTGCGATTTCTCTGGCGTTCCTCTCTTTCACTTCTTTCTCTTTGTTCATGTATAGCATGATCTATTATCTCATTTTCTCGGCTATTGAGTGCCGTAATGAAGCCCCGGCTAGTTTTATGGGGAGGGAGGGGGACGAAAGAAAATAAGGTTCAGGTTCAAGAAAGTGACGGCACAAGGTATACATGGTGGAAGATAAGAAGAGAGCAGTCTCTCATTTTCAAGATGATGTTCGACTATGTTGCTTCATAAAGGTTACGAATTGTTTGTTGATGCCATACCGAAAGAAATTGTGGAATTGAATTTATATTTATAAATTGAATTCCAGCCTGGGAAAAAGGTTAAGTTTCATTAACGATATTTGAAAATGTAATATTTATTCCTACAGTGGTTGGTGAGATAAATTATTAATAGAGTTCCATCTTATATTGTGGTTAAAGGCAAATCTTTTTGGTTTTCAAAGTTTTATCAAAATTTTATCTTCCTGTAAGTATTTATACCTAATCAACCGAATGAAGACCTTTTCAAATGCACCTGATATGAAATATAATTCTATGTTATCAGTAGTTTGAAAAAAATTGGCTATAACTATCTTGCTCGGCTAGTATAACAAACAAAATTTTAATTTACACCATTGACATTCATTGCAACACATCACACAAACAGAATTATGCCAGACTATACTGGTTTCTCAAAGTATTAAATTTTTGATCAAATATGTAGGACTATATATTTGTTTCATGTACAACAATGAATAATAAGTACTACTATTCTATTTCTGTTTTATATATTTACTGATAACGTAAATGTTAAATCAGGTCAATAAATTTATCATAATTAAGGATAGTGTAATTAAGATTACTTACAAAGTTCTCTATTCTTAATTTATTTCCCCTTTTCCCGCCACTATTTTCTTCCGCTTCCCTCTTCTACAGAATGAGGCTGAACATTGAAGAAGGAGTACAATTAAGTTTCTCCAAGCATTATTATACAACTATTTTCATTCATTCAAGAGGTGATGAAATTCCATCAAAAGCATCATTGACGCTATTGCACTTTATGTAACAACAAAAGAGTATATGCAATAATGCAATTGACTCAAATTGGGTTACAAAATGAGTGCTGCTTTCAGAAGATAATTTACAAGTGAAGGCTGATGCATAGCAATCACTGTTTCGTTGAAGGGTGTTGGGAATACGTTTTGTGACAACTTAGATTAATATAAATGAATTATTTTGATTAATTGAAGCTGAATGAATTGCTTTTAGGTGTTAGTGTATGTTTTTAAATCTGAGTGATGGACTACAGCTGGTAAATGGAAATGTTGTTTTATGTTTTGTAGTTTTTATTAATTAGTGCAGAAAGTCACATAGTAATGTGACTCATGGGGCAATTAGGCTTGGATAAAACGTGTCAAAGCTTGATTTAAAATAATAAGCACTTAAAACATTTCTATTATTTCGTACCATTTCAAAATATTTCATAATATTATTCAAAAGATAGGCTATTTTATTTGACAAGTTACATTAATGTTTTCTGATTAAGATAATTGAGTTAAATAAATAATGTACCTCGAAGTGTGACAAAGAGGTGTCAAAGAAGGCAATATACATATGATGGATGTAATATTTAACCGCTTGAACGGATTTTTTCTCGTTAAAAATACTTCAGGGAAACATAATAGTAACTTAAAATTGAATCATATACTCTTACAACAATAGAAGGAAAAGGTTGCAGTTATGATATTATGAAAGATAACTATGTTGACCTAAACTTTAATTTCTAAAACTTATTGCTATTAGAACCATGACATCACGTCTTTTCCTTACATCAAAACCAATTAAAACTTCTAATACATTACGTCTACAACAACTCAACAAATTTATCAAACCCCAAAATAAGAACAATCATTCTTTTGAACATTTTCCAGCTCTCTTAATGCTTTTGTTTTTAGAAAACATTCCCCCACTTTCAATCTAACTTATGAAAAAGTAATCTTTCTATTCCGTGCTTGGGCGAAACCAAATATATTGCTCATCTAGCTAAAACCCCTTCTCTACGTTCAACTGTCACTCCCAATAGCATCATCAGTAGAAAACAGACCAGCAACTTTCTTTAAAAGGAACAAGTAAAAAAGAAACTCATCTACTGAAAGATGCTTTCTATCAAATAAGAGCAGAAGGAGTAAAAAAAGCATCGTTCCACATCCTGCAACAAATTCCAACAGTACGTCATCAGTGTAGCCATACGGACACCATCATCGAAACGTTAACGCAATGAGGTTATTTAAGAGTGGTTGGAAACTTGGAGTTTAATTAAGCAGTTAATGATAATATTTCTAATTTTAATAAATTGAGAGTGTTTGAAAATGTTTTACAATTATCATATTTAATAACATTAAGTATAAAAAGTCTGTAAATGTATCACTACAAGTAGATATAATATTAAAGGCCCATTATTTTTCAGCGGGAGGTCCCATTTTCCAACACAGATTAAAGGTCCCTTCAGAAATCGAGTACAATAGAAAACAAAGAAAGTGAAACGGGACATGTGTATGGGGAAATGGGACCTCCGCTGAAGAAAAAAAACACACTTTTAAGTACAAGACCAGAGCCTGTACCTAGATAGCTTAGAGGTAATAGCAGGGCACGCGTAATGCAACGGTCGTAGGTTTGATTCCCATTTGAGGTGATTTTTTTTCCTTTTGCTTAATTTATTGATCTAATGTAAAGTAAAATCGGTTAATATATAATTCCATTTCTCTATCATCGAACAGATTGAATATTAAATACTTTCTGTATAAATTGTTTTATTGTTTTATTATCTAGTCATATACTGAACTTTCCAACAAATCATATTATTTTGTAACAGAGACGTGAATATTGTTTAAATTTTAATTGAATTGTAATGGCTTGATTCAGTAAACTAATTTAATGTTTCGCAAAAAATGTTTAGTTGTAAACTCCCACGTTTCTTTCTCCAAAATTTACTCCTACTTTTAGTTTTCTGAGTTTAAAATAAATGAAAGTTCTAATAATATGGCATAATTCGTCCGTAATATACACATAATTTATTTATTAGAAACATTACATTATTATTATAACAAATTTAATTCATGAGAGACATAAATGATCAGCCTACAATAGGAAGAATTTCGTATCTGTTTTTCTATCCTTAATTATTCTATGTCTAATTCGTAACCAAGAATGCCTTAATTTCCCTTTTTTCTAACCCTTTCCCCCAAAAGAACGTCCCACGAGTATGATGAAATTCAGATTACCCTTTAGAGCACGGTCATTGCAGCTAATGTCGATTGCTACCTATCTATAAGGTATATTACCCCACAAGAAAAAAGAGCAACCTTTCACAAAACTAGTACTTTTCAGGATTTTCATTCCTATATAGATTCTTTTCGGAAGATTTATAAATTGGTGACTATGCTGTGTAGGTTCAAAAAACTTTCCAAAAGGCTTAAAACAAAATTATTAATGACAAATTAATAGTTTATAAAACACACACATTAATTTTTCTGAGTATATGACAACTTATATTGACCTACAAAACATTAACCATGAATTACTAACCTAACCTAAGGGCCACCTAAGGGACCAAACAGTTGTTCATCACCATTACTGTATTGGGATCGACATTATTGTTATATGAAATCCTATAAAGTGTTTTCATCGTAATTTGTATTGGACAAAAATGTATGTATACTGATACTAACATATACTTTAAGAAATGTTTAGTCTACAGCAAGATATCTTACGCTAGTATGCATTGGTACTGTAACCTACTGTGTACCTATTTGTCCAGAGCCGGAATTTCCCTCAGTTTTTCTTATCGAACGAACATTAGCAGCAGCACGAGACTTATCCTATTATTTTAACTTAATATAATCATTTATTAGCAGTTTTCTTTATAACTATGATTTTGCTTTTTTCTGTAAAAAACATTGGTGCTGCGATTAACTCATTAAGTATGTTAATTAATTTATTGCCTGTCTGTTAATATTTTTGCATCACCGGCATAACGTTATCCAACAGTGTGTTTCTAACTTTCTATTGTCTGTATATGACAGTTCTAAACTTCTAATACTTTCTTGAATTGTATCTACTCCATTTTCCATATCTTCTTGTAGTGATGATCGTAGGGGGTTGGAAGGGTATCAAAGCTCTGTCCATTCCTCCACTTGCAACTCAGACTTACAAAAAAGCTGTCATTTACTAACCATTATCTAAATGAAAGAAAATGCAATCAAGGAAATGGCTGAGACTCGCTTGTTTTTCCGTCCGCTTGCTGTTTTCCAAATCGGAACTTGTTCAATTTCCCTAAAAGGCCCCCTGCATTCGACTTAAGGCCTCTTCACACTCAAGTGATACGGGCCGCTTCATTGGGTATTGGGAAATACAGTAATTATAGCATTGTAGGAAACAAGGGAAAACTCTCAGAGATTTATGTGATGCCTCGAACGTGACAATGCTGCAAAGTGTTTCAGAATATTTCAATTTGAAAACATTAGGAATAAGGTTCTTTTTCGTATGGTGCAATAGTGGTAAGAATGTATTATTGTTTGATATATTTCAGAAACTGGAATATGTTATTTCTTCAATCATTTTCTAAATTTCATTTTTTTTTCTTAATCTTAATTACAGTTAATCTCACTTAAGACGTTAGTGCATAAGATTAATTAACTTGATTTATTTTATGCTGAAATAATTCTTTCTTTTAAGCGAGTTTCCATTTAATTGTCGAGATAAGCGAGTTTCCATATAATTGTCGAGAATACCATACATATTAAAAACAATTTCTGAAAGGTTTGAATTCTGAAACTATACATTTATCTTTAATCCATTTTCATTGAAAAATACAGTTACAAACTCTTCATTTTATCATCTCTTGTCAAATTCTTGAACAATATCTGCATTGGTTCAAAAGTTCGTCCCAACTTTTTTCAATTTCACTGTATTCCATTTTTTTCTTATTATTTTATCAGATTATTTTTCTTCGTTAGTTTTTTGTACATCAGCATACTTTACAAATACTTATGTATTCATACAATTTGGCAGCAACATAATCCTTCTATCTGCAATCGCACGACGGCGTACTATATGAAAGTTTCTACGTCAACAGAGCTGTCATGAAAATTAATTTTCTTTTCTTGCTTTTCATTTTCTACTCCCTGCCCCCCTCACACCCCCTACTACTTACTTGTCCGTCTCAGGAAGATTGAAACAATATAAGAGATTTATATTACTTCTTGTAACTTAAGTGATGAAGGCACAAGTTTTGAAGCAAAGTAGTTGTTGGCTAATTAATTATTGGTTAATGAAAGTGTTTCCTAATTTCCGTAATGCATTTGGGTAATTAGCAATTTCGTTTATTAAACCAGTATGTTGTGTGTTCTAATAACTGAAATGGATAGTGTATGTTTCAGTTATATGACGCGAGAAGAGTTTTTTTATGTTTACTTCTTTTTGTTATGAGAGCTTAATTTATGAAATGGTGATGATTCATTACTTGCAATTTTAATGAAATTGCACGGCATTATTAACGGCTTTATACAGATATTTATGAAATAGTATAGTTGATTGTAATTGGTTTTTCAAACATGAGCTTTTGTTTTTCACAGAAAGATAATGTACTTTGGGGCTTATAAATATATACTACACAGAATTTCCATTATGTATGAGCGTGTACATTAGTTTTAATTACTTAAAGCGTGTTGTAATAAGGAGAGGAAATTTGATATACTTATTATGGATCCATTTTAAAATTAAAATTGTGTTGTTATATTATTAAAGCGTAATTCGATGACTCCTTATTAAGTTATATAATTATAAATGTATATCACAAATCAAGTTTAAATTTGAACGTTAATTTCCTTTGCATACAGCAATTGTAATTTTTGAAAACGAACTTAAATGTTGGGAAAAAATTATCACATCTGTTATCTGCAAAGGTGCAAAGATCTATACTGATTGGTGTCTTTTCTCTTACTAGAGTTAGAGTTGGAGTAAATGTTTTAAATCATAGTGGCTGGCTGGCTGCTTTATTACTCCAACTCTAACTCTATTAATATCAGTTAATTTAAAAAATCTTCATTTTTTGTAAAGCTAAAAAGTAAACAAATAAATGTTTTTATGAATTTTGTGATTTTTCCAGTCTTTTTGACTAATAATAGTGATCTGTGATCAGTCATATCATCATTTTTATCGGTTTCCAAAATGTAATCTACCTGAAAATGAAATGTGGAGTTTTGGGTAGAGAACATTCGGAGGCTGTTACTGCAAAAGTTAATTTGAAATTCTGAGGCATATGGCAATTTATCATTGTAATAAAGGTCAAATTAAAATATTCTTAAAAAATATAATTTTTTACTGAAAAATATACAAAATTTGTAATGAATACTATTCTTGACAACTTGTAATATTTGACATTTTTTTAGTTATAAGACCGTAGTTGCCGTAATACGGCACCGATTAATATAAAACAATACAAAGAAATAAATCATTAAAGCTCAAAATCATGCCCAAAACTGTTTATTATAATTAAAATGTTACTTTCATAGCTATTTTAAAGTTAATTTTTATACAATTATACAAACTCCAATTTGTTTAAACAAAGGAAATTAAATAATCAGAATAGAACACCAAAGTATAAAACAGTTTTGTACACGTATGACTCATCAAATTTTATGTCCTACCCTTCTCTTTATCCTCCCAGCAGCAAATCCATACACTATTACCCAGCTGTACCCATGTAATACGATTCCATCAAAATTTGAATATTAAATCTGTATCCAAAAAGTACGATTATACTGCTGGACATTCTGAACACCACATCCAGCAGTAACTACCTTATATCCATTTGTGGGATATTTTGTTTGAGCAACTTAAACACCCATTAGTCACGTAGAGGGCATATATATTGGGAATATGATATTTGGGGGAGTTTTTAATCAGTGGAAGCCAACACCCTGGGTCAGCGACATAAATTCTTGTGTGTAATATGTATGTAGTTTGTGATACAGATTGTAATAGGGGTTGCTTTATTTTTATGGATAGAATTGTTATTTCCACATGCAGAACATGATTGTCATATTTTGTAGAGTGAAGTGAAGGGTGAACTGGTAAATTTGGTTGTAGAGGTGTGCCAGCTGAATTTGAAATGACTTGATGTAACACAAAACAAAATATCTTCTTTTTCTTTCAGGTAGTTTAACTAATTTTACGTTAAATAGATGGCTTTTAAGGTTATTATACCTGTTTATTATCAATTGCATCTTCATTGTTTAGCAATGGATTTATTTATTATATACTTTTTCTAACATTACAATTGATGTTGCATCAAAGATGAATGATCTAAGTATGATCATTCGGAATAATGTTAGCTTCGAGAAACTGGTCAATTTAAGTTTCATTAAAGCTCAATCACCGTTGTTCAAGCATAATTTTAAGAGTGGGCTCATATTTCAACATTCTTATACCCTTGGAACTTTATACTTATCATTAGTTAGATCAAGTATCACTTATACTGTCTCCCCATCTGGTATTCCCACCAAAAATATTTGCAAGTTATAGGCCTACTTGAAAAAGTTCAGAAACGTTTTAAAAAACATTCATGTTTTAAAACCAATGTAATCTATCATAGATCAAATTGCTCTAGGCTACTCTTCTTAATATCCAATGGAAGAAATATACCACAGAATGCTTTTACGTTTTCTTTTCAATGTTTGCTATAACAATTTTTCCTCCTAACTTCTTTCAAAATTAAATATACATATACAGTCAGTACGCACAAGAAACTATTACACATTTATAATGTCAACAATACGCAATAATTATGGAACTTCATCTAATGTATCGTGCACAATTCCATTGTATTCCTGACAATTTTAACCTTTTTGACCAATTATGAAAAATAACATTATTTTTATTGTCTAATCACTTGCTTGCTTTTTTATATAACATATTTTGTTATTTTTAAACAATTACTTTTTTTTTGTTGTTACCATGTATATTAGTGTTTAATATCATATTGCTATTTGTAAATGGGGTAATCTCGTTAACATTCAATAAAAGGGAATGTAATTGAATTGAATTTAAATAAAAATCATTACTTCTAAACCAGAAACTGATAAATCAGAGTTTCAATGTTTTAAAAATTGTAAATATATTATTTTCAAGGAATTGAAACCGAACAGAAATATGAGTTTCTGATAAACTATTATTAGCATTTATTGCCGTTGAGATTTTCATGTCACTCCGTTATTGTAGAAAACAGTCACAATCACAAATTTCAAATATTAATGAGTGCCAAGTTGAATGTTCAAATAATTTGCTACAAATGTTTATATTTAACCAATTTCTTTTTTGTTTCAGGGGTATGACAATGGACATGAAGCTTGATATCCCCAAACCAGGGGGTGTCATGCACCAAGAATGCGCTGGATGCGGAAAGAAGATTATTGATAGGTTAGTTTGTATTTTAATTTTTTTAAAGTGGGTTGCAGAATTAAATTTGAAAATTTAAAAAGGCGGACTTCATTCTTCATTAATACGTGAGTTTTGTGACTAAGAATAGGGCTCACGGCACGGCCATTGACTTTCGAAACATACTGAATAGCGTTTTTTGAATTGTTTCGATTTAATTAGTATATACAAAATCTCTGTAATAATACTATCGCAATGTTCTACTCTAATATTTTTATTAATGTTTGAAGTATCTTTAATTTTGTACTTATTGCAGTGGTGGCGCCAGAGGTCCGACCGACAGGGGGTCCAATGCTTCCGACAGGGGGTCCAAGTAATTATTAGCGA
>JAQIWE010001887.1:0-14443 GCA_034698565.1 Campodea plusiochaeta
TACTCTCTAAAACTAGCACAAAGTGACGTCACACTATCTGCTCTGCATTAGACCTTCTCACTCGTTCTGCCATGATTTATATAAAATACAATCAGTACGTACTGGTTATCATTTTTCGAACATTTTCACACCAGCGTTTTGTTGATGAGGTATAGGGTTAATTTATAACAACGGATTATTCATTTTAACTTCATCCTATAAATATACCATTCTATATGAAATTTTAAAATATATACTTACACAGAATTGAATCAAATAAGAAAATAGCATCTAAATATTGTTACTTAGCTGATCGCTGCTTCCAGTAATAATATTACTGCTGCATAATTTTAAAAATGGGCATACCTTTTAAAATCAGAGTGTTTGAAAACAATTTTTTCTGCACTTTCTCCTTCACAAAAGAAATTATGCTTTGTTGGAAGAAAATCTTTGTGGGTTTCGTCGTCACAGAATTTGATAACCTGAAATCAAATTTATAACCTTTAAAATATTTTAAAACACTTCAAATTAAAAAAAAAATCGTTTAGACATATTATTGTGTGTACGGACAATAAAGAAAATATAGAACAAAAGAATAATAATAAAAAAGTTATAATTTGTTTTAACACTGATATTCGAGATATTCATGGCAAAGAAAATGCTTTGTGACATGTAGAAAAATGTAGGGACGTATTGGCAAAGTACATTTGAAGTGCCAGTTCTGTTTTTGGATGCGACCCCCTGCTTAAAGTGAAAAGCATAATTATATTGTTCTCAGTATGTCCGTCGGACCGCCTGTCGCGTGAAACAACTCCTAAACAGATATAGATAGGTATAGGGAAGTGTACAGAAACAATTCTCAGAAAAATACTGCCATACCACATTTTTATTTTCGATTCGATCGCTCGAACTTTAACGATTTCATCGAATCGATAAATCCGATAACGCGCGAGATTTCGGTAACCATACATTTTTTCGGAGGGCGATTTCATCCTGATTCCAAATATGATTCGATTTATAAAATTAGACCGAAACTCGACAAATATTGAGCTGATCATTTCGATAAATTTGATAACCGTTAGAGTTAAATATAGGGAGGTATATACTCATTCGAACGCGATTTTGATTCTAAATATTAAAAAAAAAACTTTTAAAATACGACATAAAAAGTACTCACTTTAAAAATTCGAGCGAAATTAAAAGAATAACGAGTCGGTAAATTCGGTAACTGTGGGTGACATCTTTTGGAGGCCATATTATACTTATAAACTGAATGGTAATTTTATACTCCAAAGATTATTAGGTTTGAAATTTTTAATAATGTGGAAGTAGACATACATTATACAGGGTGGTCCAAAAAACATTACACGAATTTATGAAACGCAGTTTCTCCTGAATTACTGAAGTTACAGACATGAAATAAAAATCAAATGAAAGTTCACTCAATTATCTATCGAGACTTCCATAGTAATTTGTGATATCTACAATAGAAACTGCTCTAGAGCCTTTTCCCCAAAACCTTACAAGAAAAACCGTTGCGCGCATGAAAAATATCACGAATTGCTGAAATTTTGGTTTTTTTTCTGGAACCAGTATAAGAACTTGGATTTCTGTGCTGCCGTACAGTTCCATTCATGTATGGATTGCCATTATATGCACTAGGGTTCCTATACGAGACGAGACCGAGACGAAATCAGGGTGGTCTCGGTCTCGTTCACTAGGTCTCAGTTTCGCTCAAAAAGTCTCGTCTCGGTTCCAGTCTCGTACTGCTGGTCTCGGTCTCGTCTTGTATTGTTCAGGTCTCGGTCTCATTAAGTTTTTGTACTTTATGGTAGTATTCTTACTAAATTGTAAAAATACACAATTTCGCGAAACTTTTTAATGAAAACGCGAAAATTGTTGTTTCTAAAATAAATACTTCTAAAATAAAATAATTTTACAGCCTTTTGTGCTCATGGTATTGATATATTCAGTACTTTGAGCGATTTAATGAGTATATAATAATTTAAAACCTTGTTGGCTATTGACAGTGAATTTTTAACTTTTTGCAGATACTGTAATCCCGTACCTGAATGAGACCGAGACAAGACCTTGTCTCGGTCTCGTTCGTGTGGTCTCAGTCTCGGTCTCGTCTCGTTAGAAAATGTCAGTCTCGGTCTCGTCTCGTTAGAAAATGTCAGTCTCGGTCTCGTCTCATTAGAAAATGTCAGTCTCGGTCTCGTCTCGTTAAAAATCCCGATCTCGGCCTCGTTAAACAAACAAGATCGAGACGAGACTTGGTCTCGGCCTCGACTGGTCTCGTAGGAACCCTAATATGCACTCCATCAGCATTAGATCCGCTGGAGTCAGTGCATTTAGTGCAGGCCGTTCAGATAATTAGCAATAAGTACATTGTGGGGGAACTACATATTTTATATTTCCCGTGACTACATATTTTATATTTCCCGTGACTACATATTTTATATTTCACATACCGTATTAAGGTAGGGTGCTGATAAAATTGATGTATTAGCTGGATACTCATCTGCACTATTTGTTTCAGTCAAGCAGGTATCTCTATCGGTTATATTGCAGCTCCTGAAAGAAATTAAGTAATACAGTAATTTTCAGCACTTTTGAAATACTGTATTATATATTTTGGTATAATATTAAGTTTAAAAAAAAGTTGAAATCAGAAAACGTATATGCATTGAATGAAAAAAATACTTTTTCACACATTAAAAACTACTCTTATGCAACACTGAAGATTTTCTTAAACCTTAAAAATATATAAAATTTTAGAGCAATCATGTCATTGCATTAAAATTTTTATTTCCATTTTCAAAATTATTTTTCGCCAATTTCGAAAAGAGGAGAAGACGATTGAATTCTCCATAAAGCCCACTGTCCACGGTCCAATTTTCCATTCTATGTCCGTACTATCTGGAATTGGACGAAAGAAACTATTTTCTATCCAATTTAGTATACTATGAAAGATAGGAAGAATTTATCCACGGTACAATTTTTAATTGGATGACAAATAGTTTGATGCATTGAAATATACAAATAACACAAGATTGAATGGATTAGAGCAGATCCTGTTTTCCGTACTTTTTATGAACAGTTCGTGTGAAAAGAAGAGAGGTTTGAAAGTTGACACACACTCATGCTATAAAAAGTAGTTGCAAGTTTGCAACTACTTTTTGTAGTATGAGTGTGTCCACGTTCCAATTCCATTCAAAACTATAAAAATTAAGACATTAAAGTTTGCCATGGTTTCAAATGGGAGTTCATTACAATCACGTCCACGGTACTATATTTCATCCTATATCGATAATTAACATCCTGTTTTATATTGGAGAGATGTGTTCACAATCCAACATTTCATTGTATAATAAAACTATATTTAAATTGAATACTATGAAAAACTGGACGAGAACATCCATGATACTATTTTACGAGAAACTGAGAAGAATTCGGTATTATCCTATTTTTAAGAAAATCCAATAAACTGACAATAGGCCTGCACTGCAATATAAAGATTGAAACCAGTTCGTATCAGAAATCATGTTTTGCTCAGTTATGCTACACCATCAATGATATTTTCTACTTCTTATTACCACTAAAAAAAACGGAATAACAATGACGGCTTCTTATGGTTTTCTATTTATTAAATAAATTCAAATTGTTATTTCTAAAGACCTATTTTATAATATAAATACACTAACTAGTACAATACTTTCATTATATGGCTTCAAAGTTTAATTACCAGTAATTTTCTACACTTCACACGAACTGTTCATAAAAAGTATAGAAATAGGACATGCTCTAATCGATCCAATCTTTCTATATTTGTACATTTCAAGGCATCAGACTATTTGTCATCCGATTTTCCATTTTAAAAATAGTAATGTGGAAGATAGCATCAAATTTGAAATAGGAAGGAAAACTTGATACTATATTTGACCAAATATTGGATGAGAAATTGAAAAGGAAATTGGATCGTGTACTCACTTATCTAATTTTTAATATTTTTGTAAAAATAGTATACTACAGTATATTGCATCAAAAATTGGATGAAAAAATAGTACCGTGGATACATTCTTCCTATTTCTAAATAGTATACTAAATTGGATGAAAAATAGTTTCATTCTTCAAATTCCTGATAGTACGGTCATGGGATGGAAAATTGGACAGCGGGCTTTATAGTAAGGTCGATTCAATAATTATTGTTTTTTTACCCAGTATCTCTAATGTCACTGTATAAAATAGTCGCTGGATATATTATTAATCAAAATTATGAATGCGAGTTAGTGGATCCAAACTACTAGTCCACAATGCCTCGTCTTTTAATCTATATGATGTAGTCATTTAGAAAACAATTTAACATTTATAATTGGTAAGGTTTTTACCTAATTAATAATATATGCAGTGGTGGCGTCAGAAACTGCCCGGTAAGGGTGCTTACCCGGATAGGGAGGCACTGAAAACTATTTGAAAATGCCCGACAAACATGATTCCAACCAACTGTAAATTAACAAATATTCTTAAAATCTTTAAAATTGCAGTAATCTAAGAAAGAAAGAAAAAATGAAAAATAACACCAAAATATCGATATTTTTACAGTTTCGAAAAATATTTCCATTACACGTTCACTAACAACGTATTGCTTGCTGTACGTATACACCGCATCATATCTATGATGACAAATTGAAAATTTTCCATCATATGAAACCTCGAAGATTTTTCTTTAATCATTATAAAACCTTGAAGTTTTTGGTCTTTTTCTTTAAGCACTCTCAGGATTAAGTATTAAAGGGATGTTTCAAATACATTAATTGACAACAAATTTTAATATTCTTTAACAACATGTACATTTTTCATTTTTTGATTTTCTTTTAGTCACAGCAGTTAAACAATTAAACCTTGCATTTCAAAAATTATCATACCTCTTTATACAATCAAATAAAATAATAACAATATAGTGTTAATAAGATTTTAAATAATACATCATAACTTAAAACATAGAGAAAAACTTATATATACATCTCAACCTTAATAATACAAATAATTTCTATACATACAAATGCTTTAATAATAATACTAGTAAAAGCATTTCAACAACTTAATCACAAAAGATTAGTGCAACCAGAAACCAATTGATTCTGGCGGAACTAGGGAAACATATCCAGAATTGGCCAGAAGTTAACATATTAGTCAAGAAAATAAATATTTTTAGATGAAATACGTTAGTATGCATAGCTGAAATTTCATTGATTTATTTTCACAACTCACTTTTGTTTTTCTCCGAGAAATAATAATATATAATATTTACAAAACTATTGGAAATTAGGAACAATAAATTTCCATATTTTTCATTCTTACAATTTGTAGTTAAGAAAGGTTGCAAATAAGATGTTATGAGAAACAAATTATTACTCTAACGTAAAGGAATATTGTAAAAAAAATTACTTTGTGACAGAGGTTTATTTTTGAGAGTATTTAGTGCTGTTAAATTAATATGCCACATTAGATTAATATTCCTACAAAACACTGTTAAAATTAAATCATTAATATGTGTCATCCTTAACTTTCATTTTAAAATGTTCCTTCCTAGCCAACTCTGTAAAAGTACTCTCACAAAAGTTTTAGTATGGCTTTCCACAGAAGTTTTTATGTCGAATATGAACGTTCTCAAACATTAATGTACACAGTAACAATAATATATTTTCATTTATTACAATAAATATCCGAATGTACAATGTTTATCTGGTTGCAAGTTATTTTGAGCTGGTTACAAAATTGTAACGTTTATTTTTATTCCCTGGATTACATACCGTAGTTCATTTTCGACACTGATAAATGCGGCAAGTCTTATTAATCTTTGAATGAAAGTACACTGGCATAAATTACATAATAAAAACTACAAAATTCATACTTTCCAAATTAAAAGATGATTGGTGGAATCTTCTCTTCCAGCAATTTCTGATAGACTAGAATTCCTGAAATCTTCATAACCATCTCCTCCGGATATGATTAGCCATGTTGAGTTAGAGTTTGACCTGTTCTTTCCTGAATAATCAGATAGTTTGTGTTGTTTGTGTCGGTATTGATGCCTTCCTTTCAGTTTGGTACTGATTGTCCGACCATCAGTTTCAAGACATGTCAGGAAGCGAACATGCCCTGTGTGACCGTGAGGAATGCCTTGAAAGAAAGAAATTGATACCTTAAATACTGATTTAGGGCAATTTACATCAGCATCCCAATATCCACTTAAAGCTGAACTCTAAACCAGGCTAGGGCAGCGGTTTTTATATAAGTTTCTTTTGTTTTACCTTCCTTCCTCTTTGACTGTTTCATTTTCATAAACAACTCTTAATTCCAGCAAATGAGAGAGAAAATTGTATGGAAACCTATGCTCTCGATTGATTCAGAATACATAAGTTTTAACAAGAATTTGAATTTTGCTAATTTAACAAGTACTCGCTATATATAGTGGTCATGCTTTATTAATGCAATCAAACGTACACTTTGCAAAATGATATTGGTATAATGGTATTCCATAAAAAAAATATCTGCTTTAAGAGTTATACAGATGACTAATCTTGGGTAGAAACAAGTGTCTTGATGTATAGTTTAAATGGAGGTACCTGCTGTAACTAATCTATTTACAACTTTTTTTTTCATTGTTTTCTTTCCACTTTGGAATTAAATTTCGCTTGCTTCTGTTGCAGTTGTACTAATCCTTGGTAAAGCGAGAATTTCGCAGGATTGATCAGGGTTTTCCGAGGGAAATTGTTCTTCTTTAACCATGAAATTGCTAGTTAATCATGCTATAATAACTAACACAACAGTGGTCTATTAGTTTATACTCCGAATGTGAAAAGGTGGAGCATGCCAATCCTTTAAGTAGGATCAAATCAATTTATCATAGTTCACCAACATAATACTGACCTGTAGCAGTAGGAACATTTGTTATTTTGTTTGTTGATTGTGTGATTGTCGGAATAGGCACTGTCAAAATGACTCCAGCACTCGTACCAACAAATAGAAGATCCTTACATGCTAGAAGTGAGGTAATGCGCAAACATGCTGATTTGTGCTGACGGATTATATCATCACTACCTGAAATGAAAAGAGGCAGCCATATTTCTGAATCAGACCAAGATTACTTCTTAATGTTTCCTATTTGTAATCCCTCATAACCCAAAATGTTTTAAGTATTAACATATTTTAACTTTTGGGAAATGCTGATATTTATTTTATTCGCTGATATAGATTTCAAAAAAATTTGATCATAAAAGTAAAGTTGTAATAATGATAAATAATTCGAGATCCATTCATAAATTTGTTGGATATTCAGCTGAGTGGGTCACTAATGAGTGGACTCAGTGGACCAATCTGGCGCTGCGTAGTAATTCATTCAAATGATCAGCAGAAACTTGCATGGTAAGTATAACTAATTGAAACTAATACTCTGATAATAACTTATTTGATACCTTCATATTCAACTTTAAAAAAAATCCAGCATTCTACAGATAACAAAGAAGTTTAACATTTTACATTGGTATTGAAACCGTGGTTATAACAAACACGTTTTATTAAAACGGAAAATGCAAGTGATTGTCACTTACCAGCAAGCATTTTACTGACAGCTGGTGCGACACTAATTTCCCCTAAGTAGTCTAAAGTAATGGAATGGAAGACTCTAACTGAGGCTGAATTGAGAACTGCTACCCACACTCCATATCCTGATTGCTCCATAACTGTTACCCAACGATGAGATTCAGGATGAACAATCAATGTGGACTGGAATACAAAAAAAAATTAACTTCTATATTGTTGTTAACAAACGTCACTTTCTGAAGTGATATTGTTCAGTATTGTATCTGGTAAATAAGATTTGAGAGTGAATGTGAAAGTTAAAAAAATATGTCTTCTAATTATATTTATCCAAGAAATTGTGGGAGAAAACGAAAATGTTAATAAGATATTATTTAAACAAACAAATGCATTCTATCGCTGTAAATTGTAAGTATATAATTATGAAATTTAAAACAGCATAACAAATATTTCCGACGATAATGTGAATGCAAATAACTTTCTAAATTTCTCAAATGCTGCGAAATCGTTGAAAATCTTATCTTAAATTAAGTACTAAGCTTTTCCATCAAAAGGGCTGAGGAAGTGCAATAATATTACAGAAGAGTATAATTTTCAATGAGATACAGCAACGAAATAACCATTTAAAGCTGGCATACTGTATATGTAGTTCTGTTAATTTAATGGTTCTGTTATATAATTAAGGAGCTTAAAAAACACTGCTATTATCTTATGATCGAACAATCTAAAGTCTTTACTCTTTAGATCGTTCGTGAAATGTTAATCAACGCAATAATTTATTATTAGTTTTAGTGTTTCCTTATTTAGTCAGTAAGTATAATATATTCATGGTATGAACAATAAATTCACTATACCAGTATTCCTAAAGTTGAAGTATCAATAATCTTGATTGTGTTTTGATAAGTGCACCATAGTCTCCCTGATACAACTATCATACGAGATATTGGAATGTTACATTCAGTTGATATTCTTATTGTTGCTGGATCTGAAGTGTTCCATACACCACCTGGATATATTGAAGAATTTTAAAAATCAGAAACTACTGAAAGTTACTACTATAAAAGTTTACTAAGCAACTTTTCCTTACCTGAATCTCGAAAATAAACGGTAATAAGTCCATTTCCGAGTCCAACAAATGCCTTATTATCATGGTACCTGAAATTGAAGTAATAAACGATAATACAACTTGAAAAGCAACAATACAAGATGAGAACTTACAATATGCATTGGACGGAAGCACTTTGTTGCATCTTCAATTTGTTGCTAGTTTTAATTCTTATATTATCTCTACAGTTATACACATGTATGCATCCATCCTCAGTACCTAACCACATTGCATTCTGTTGAGCCTCACTTTCCAGTGTGTCACCATCAATATTAAAATCACCTCCAAGGAATGGCTCTACTCTGTCCTCTGTTGTATTACCTTCTTCGTCTTCACTCGACGAACTGAAATTGATGAATAACATGATTGTGTTCTCTCATTTGCGTGATGTCAGTGTAAAAATAATGCTTTACATAGTTAGAGCCAATGGTAATTACTCTACGTGCCTTCAAAACTTAAAGGAAGATGAACAGCAGAACAAATACACTTATAAAGTTCATTTTGGTGAAATATATCTATAATTTCGATGGCTGATAAATATGATCATGAAAACTTTCTGCAGATCTTATTTAGAGTGAAAGACACATTGATCCCAATTATCTTCAAAGGAACAATATGGCTGATGGAAAATTAACGCAATCGTAAAATTTCTTACTCTTTCGCTCAATGATAACGTAAAACAAAAAGATTTTGATACTTTTGAAGAACTAATTAAGAACTCTCAAAATTACTATGATTCCACCCCAATTATCCTTGTCCAGTAATTGCAGAATCGGAATCTTCGTAATAAAATGAGAAGAAATGGTGATCTTTTCTCAATGTACCAGTATACGAGAGATTTTTTTCTCGCCGACATGATATACGTAAATGTAGTACGTATATCATGTCGACGAGATTACGTACATAATACTTCTACAAGTACATTTTCTTATCCTCTAATAAATTGTGTTATGGTGATATACGCCGCCTATAAGTGTGAAATACTAACGTACCTGTCTAGTTGAATGCTGATTCCTTCTTGAGATTTTTGGACGTATTCTTGAGTAGTTGTAGAATCAGCATCCTGACTGGAAGATTTACTATCGGAGAAGGTGTCACTAGAGAAAAAGTTACAAACGAGGTTTGCATGAGTTATATTTAGTATAACACTATTTTGTAATAACATTGAAAAGAACTATTACTGTTCAAAGTAAGAAGTACACTGTATAAAATTTAAAATTGATAAAAGTAAAAAATGAGAGCATGGATATACGGGCAGGCACTTTTCCATGAAACAAAATTCTATAATTAATGTACGTCTATCATTTTATAAATGTATGCAACAATCGAGTATATGATTCAAAATTTAAAGAAAATTCTGAATACATTTAAATTTTAAAGATATAGAAGTTAGTTTTCTAACCTTTTTCCTGGAATGGGTGATATGGCCAAAATCCTTGCATTACAAACTCCATTGCATGAAGTTACTGTTGGTTCAGGATAGAGACTGAGGAAGCACACCTATACAGAAACATTTGGTCAATAATTTAATGAAAAATAAGAACAACATTTATTTTTAGTTTCTCCAAACAAAATTTTATTGACAGACCATAAATTATATACTACTCAATGAATTTAATAGCATCTTCTTAAAACTCTGAGGCAGAGATATATAAACCTCATGCATGTGTTTTTTTACATGAATTTGGTTAATAATATTATCATGAGTGGTTTTTAAGGTTCAAATGAGTTTTACTATTGAAGTTACATTGTTTATAAAAGTATGAGAAAAACTCTGTGTATGAATGTATCGTACAATATCATTGATTCTGTAGATTTAGTTACAATAGTAAAAGTCGAACTTTCAAACCATATTAGATATCATTAATCATCTTACCTGTCCAACAAAGCCGTCACTGTTACACACCCAAACATCTCTTCCTCTATTACTATTTCCAAGTGATGGGGCTGCACAAGTAAACTGAAGACCAGCTCTAGTCTTACGTATTGGAAGTGGATATATGAACTCAGGACAACTGAAACGATCTGATGAAAGAGCTGGAAAAAAATGTCGCAATGAATATAAATTAATTTAAGTTGACAATTTCCTGTTTCATTTCAAGAACATTCTGTCATAATTATACTATATAGTTCAAAATAAGTGTGAGTCGAATTACACATCTATAAAAAATATTAAGGTGTTTTCAAACGAAGCTACATGAGTATTATTCTTCCTTAGATTTAGTTGCCTCAGTATTTTTAAGTTGTTTGCGAAAAATTATAATAATCTTCAAGCATATTAGTATTTAAAACAGCACTATGATAAAAAATAGTATTCATGTGAATACGAACGTTTAAGTTCATTAACTAAAAGAAGAAAACAGTGCAGGAACACTCATTTACTAGAGTATAATATCAAAAATAAGTAAATAAAACTTTCGCTCCCATTAATGTCAATGTCGTATTTCCAATAAAACAATTTAAAATATTGCTTTCTTATAGAAGTTGTAGAAGAATATTAATTTCTGACTTCTTCCTAGTTCCTTCCACAAGAATAGTTTTATGTTAGAAATCTTTATTATACTGTTACTCACTTAATTTTTGTTTGGCTTCTTGGAATGCTTCTTCCCACGTAGATCTTCGTTCAGGTGATTGAAACTCCAACGTCATTGTATCACTATTACCCCTGAAAAAGGAGAAATAACATTGCAATCATTCGTCGTAGCAAATGTGACTCCAAAATGTATACTTTATAAAGGTAATACAGAACCTTAAATTTATAGCAAATGTTATTGAATGTTGTGGAGTTTTGTGAAATATTATTTTCCAACTTCATAAATAAATTTTAGCATCGAACTTTAAAGATGAAATATTGAAGAAAAAACCTCAGGGAAGATGAAACTCCTTTTTCAAAAGGAAATAATGGATTTAGGAAGTTTTTAAAATAAGCATTTCTTTTTGTTATTTTTTAATTTGAAATATTGTTTCATTCCTGGAGAAAATGATTCAACTTCAAACCCTCTCCTAAAACCGGTTCGATATTGGAGATGTACTTGCTGTGTACTAGAAGTTTTTACACTCACATGACTTTCTGTGGACCTATAAACTTCAGAATTCAAATCATTATTTTAATAATATAATTGCACGACTCTTCAAGGAAACTTACTGTAATGAAATTGTAATCTCAAGACATATGAGTCTTGGATCAGCTGATTGCTTCTGTTCAAGTTGCCTCTCTACGGACAAGTAAAGATCTCTGGTGCATTCTTCTAGTGTTAAATGCGAACAGGATAGAGAGGAAGAAAGTTCCAGAATTTGAGAAAGAATTCTTGAATCTTCTTCCAGATTTCTTAATTCACGATTATGTTGTTTCAGACTTTCATCTCTATCTGGAGGAAGAGAAATAAAAGATTATTGAAGAGAGAAAAAATAAAGATGGTTAGAAGACTGAAAGAATTTACACTAATTAAATCCTTCCACAGAAAAGTTCGCATCAGTTGAAAACACTCTATAAACTATATATATTTGGAATAAATAAGTGTCTAACATAACGAGATGCATTAGTTTAAGTTAATGAAAAGTCAATAATATTTCTCAGATTAAAAGCATTTGAAGGAAATGGACGAGAATTCTTATAAATTGGCCGAACATTTCTTGATTGAATATTTATCTCTCATGGTGAGAGTTCACAATATTTATTGTCAATTTACCTTTTTTAATTTCCAGGTCATCTAAAGAGACCTTCATGAGCAATTTGTATTTGTTGGCTTCTAAAGTACTGCTCAAATTATTGGAACTGCTCCTGAAAGAGAAGAGAAAATCATGAATTACCAGCAGCTTCCTTCATAAGTAAAAATACATTAGTGAAACATCAGTTATACTATTAGTGTATGTAGTATTATTAAACCCAAAAATATTATAATTATGAAAGTTCCAACTTTTATGGTCAAATAGTAGCTGAAGATTTCTTGCAATACCATTCTTAAAACAAAATTGCGATCAGCTGAATAATAAAGTACAATGAATCATGAAGTGCCAATTTCTGAATCAAATGTTACTTCAATTATATTTGCACCAAATGTTACGTCAATTATATTTGCAGCTCCTTTTCCAGAAGAAATTCAGCAACCAAGGTTGATAAATACTCTTTTCTTCAAGCTGTCAATTCTCCAAATAAATGTGGGCTATAATTATGTAACAATTCAAATTGTTATAAACGAAATGTATTTTCTCATATCTTTTTAAAAATATTAGGAAAAGCATCATAATTATAGAATTCGTCGTAATCAGAACATTCAGGAGTACAAGGGATGGTGGAAAGCTGACGAAATGAGAATAGCCTTTATAAAACCATATAAGATGAGTTTCTTTACTTACGTGGACGGTTTTCTTATAGTACCACTCCTTCTCTTGAGCCCAGCAACGACAAAGAGATCGGAGAAGAGAAATATGCAGCGTTCTTTACTAGTACCCTGATTTCCTGCTGCTATAGTAACAACTTCATGACATAGGAACTGACGATCAGAAGATACCAAGTTTATCAAGCCATCTATGCTAGATTCCAGGTCACGAAGTATCTGAAAAATTAATAAGGATTACCATTTAAAAATTATTATGTCTAATAAGTTTTCATTGTTTCAGATTACTAAAAAATTACTGTATTTTTTTTTAGGTCAGAAGCAATTCATTGTCGATATCTGGCATATAAATTAAGTTACAAAAATCTCAGTTACCGACAGCACTGATAAGTTATTTTTCAGATCTAAATGGAAGCATATAAATTTAATCCATTGGAATCACTAGAAATATGGATAAAATAACAATGTGTTTGACTTTACCTAAAACCACTGATTGTTATACCTGCAATTGTTGTTCTGATTCGACTGTATCTTTCTCCACACAATTAATTTTGACAGCTAATTCATGAAGTTCCTTCTGAGCTTCGAGGAGAAGTGGATGGTCAGGATGATCGCAATCGGTGTGCTTTATCAACTCCTAGAGAACAACACATTGATAATTATAATATAGAACAGAATGGAGATATCTCGAAATTACTGTGTCTGAAATTATTGCGGATAACTGGAAATATCACACTACATTGTAAAAGGTTTCTGATATTTGAAACAACCCATAAAGCAAACATAATTTAATAACTGTTATTATTTGTAAGCCATATCAAGGAATTATGAATAAAATAGTTCGATTCACTTACTTACACATTATTTTTACTATTCATGAATGGAAATTAATGGTTATGATTATTATAATAGTATGATTTACTTATGTTTAATAACTGAAATCGAGAATGCATCTACATGACTTAGCATTGTGCAAAGTACACAGAGAATAAAAAACAATAACTCTTGTAAAATGTATATTTTATTTAAGAAGTTTTTCCTTTTCATCGCATATTGTTTACCTTAATGAGCAATTCATATCGAGGTATCCTCTGAACAGGCATGATGAGCAATGAGTCCAATGCTAGTTTTCCAATATGTTCACGAGATTTGGCCTGTAGAATTTCAAGATATTATAATTACTGGTATTCAAAGAATTTGTTAATTTTACATTATTTGAGCAAAACTGGGTTTTTGTCGGTTTCTCAATGTGCTCAGGAAGGGGCTCCAGAGGAGAAGTAATTTTTTGTTAAACAGCATTATTTAAAAAGATCGACATGCACTGAGTTCTTGCTGTATAACCACTGAATTATAGTATACTGCATACAGTTATTCTACAAGGCAAGGTAATATTTTTCTAAAGGGGTATATTTTTTTCTTA
>JAQIWE010001888.1:0-14442 GCA_034698565.1 Campodea plusiochaeta
CTTATAAATCTACCGGCGACCATCATGCTTCATCCCTGTTATGTTCAGAATAACAACATGTAAGTGACCGTTCTAATTACATATATTAAAAGTAATTTGAATAAATAGTTATGATAATGAAACATTATTCGTATAGTTAGTGAAAGTATGTGGTGCTCAAAATATATTTCTATTATTGTATGTGCGGCATTGAAAATGTTATTTAAATAAACTCAATACATAAAATATAAATGATTCTAGATGTAAATAAACATTGGGACATATAAGAAAATACGTTTTATTTTACACTGTTTCAAATATATGAAGATATTAAAAATAAGAATAAAGAAACATACATTTTTATATTTTTAACATGTTATAGTTTCTCAATTTCAAAATATATATTAGTTATAATTTAGGACAAATAAAGACAGCAGTAAAAAAAATTGTTTTCCCTTAAGGGAATAATCTCTTAATGAGTTTGGAATAATAACAATAATCATACAGAATTGCTGTCTCGTATAACTATCTCTAAAAATCTGGCGATTCGATGTGAATTAAAGTAGGTCTGCTATAGAAAGCAATAAGAGAAATGGTATTGCATAGAGAAGTGTGAGTGGACTTCAGAGATTTGCTTGTCTTAATATAATTTGGTATTTACCATAGAGCTTATATTTGAACTTATAACAACAAATATGACTACAATATTTTGTACTTTTTTAAGTGTTAGATTAATGGTTTTAAAATGATGAAGGACATATTGCCCCAGAACGTCAACCTGAGCGGCTATATTTTTTAAAACTACCAGATAAAAACCTTGCGAAATAAATTAAATGATGGAACAGTAATGTAGACAAATTCTAGTAAAAATACTACTATATAATATAATGAATTTCCGAAGCAATAAAAATGTTTTTGAGGTACATTATCTGAGAAAATGGTATAACTTGGTCTACTTGACTTCAGAGTCAAAGTTGACTTTCGAAAAAGGTTTCTATTTGACTCAACTAACTGTATAAAGGTGACTCGGAAACTGGACCAATCCCAGCCTGAACTTTGAGTCCAGATCTCATAGCAGTTTTATGCGAAAATATTGGCAGCATGGTGAGGAGAAGTCGAATCAAGCTTCAAAAAAAGATTCAAGGGTTGGATCCAACTTGAATTAAAGTCGGCTGGAATCGACTCGAAATGACAATAATGTGGCGACTCGACTCCTAATGTATAAACACTAAAGCTACCGTGACACAATAACTTTTTACAACGCTGTGAGTGTTCTTGATCATGAAACACGAAAATAATCAACGTACTTCTTTGTGATTAATGAAGTTCTATGTCAAGTTATCATAACATAAACTTTTATGACTTGTTAGTTGTAAACCTTGTAATTGGAATCCAAAAACTCATATCAGTAAAACAATAACAAGAATTTTGCGTATAGTTATGTTGTTAATAAATATAGACATTTCCTCTGACGCATCATGAAAGGTTAATATTCTTGGACAAGGAGATTTGCGACTGAAGAAAATGTAGCAGTTCGCAACGTGATCACAGTTTTATCAATTTTACCGTTATAAATAAATTTATTTTTAAGTTCAGATCATATAGTACTGTTTTAATTTTTAACATAATGCAGCATTTTTCTCTTTTAACATTTGTGAATGTATCATATTAGTAATTATACTGCAAAAATATTTGCAAAACAACATTAAAATTAGCAATAGTGTGCTTTTTATATATAATTATAAACTGTATAGAATATATATTGAGATATCAACCTGCCATTCATTTGATTCTGAACTATAATTTGTGACCAGTTCTGAAAAATATAATTATGATTTTTCTTTGCACATAAATTATTTGAATGAGGTGGCTGTTGTTTTATATAGCTATAAGTTTACACTGAGCGACTTATAGCTGTTCAATCTCAGCAGATCTAACGATACCAAAAGGAGTATAATTACTGCATTCAAATAATGATTACGCGAACGATATTTATTTACTGTGGAGTTTACTATTCAAGAACATCCGCATCTATACATTTTTCTGAATATCTCGTGAATACACTAGTAAACACTGATGACAGAGCGACCGATGAACTATACAATAATATTGTGTTCCAAAATCCGGCAGGGGGGGGGGGCATATTTTTTAGCTTTGTTTCAATCTTCGGTTTCATTTATCTTTTCCTTATGTCAGTATGTCACATCACATTTTAACGACACTGTATTGCTTCAATAACTTTGAATTTTCCTTGTTAAAAAGATTGTAACAAATATTGTACACAAGGTGTTATTCGATATGAATTTCTAAAACAAGCTATTTCCGCTTCATTTTTTGTTTATACTGTAGCATTTGGAATATGATCAATTTCAAAATACGAGTGGAAGTTTCATATTGTATTCCGCATACCTTTCTATTATAAGTGTTGTTTTTAATGTAAGAGAAAACCTTTATTACTGCTGAGTTTATACGCAATGTTTCTGTCTTTGTCGTTAAGAAGAATTCATGCTTAATTATTTATTTCTTGACATATAAGTGCTTCCGGAATTCATTTATTTGAAGGTCAACTAAATTCTGAATTTCATGCTAAATCTCAGTTAGTAAGACATCGTAAAAAAGAGTGGAGACATTTTTTTTCTTTGTTACAATTCTTCTATTTTGTTTTAGTTTTATATATTTGAAATACCTTATAATTATATTGGGGTGTTAGGCAAATTTTGTCAAGGGATGTCTTATACTCGCATTATCAAACTCATTATGTCTGCTTCCCTTCCACTTTTCCAACCACCTGCAATCTATTTTTTCACGTAACTCCCTAACCATATAATTAAAATCATAAATCTATCACCAAAACGCGATAAACGATCATATATTTCATATAAACAACTTATTCTTATTATAAGATCACTATGCAAATCCACATTCAAGGTCATCAATAAATCTATATTCATTGTAATTTGAATATCTTCTTTGCAGAATCTGTTGTTGCCCCTCCCACCACCCCGTTCTCCCAGCCCCCCTGCTCTAAGATGAGTGCATTGGAAAATAAATGGGAACCGAGTTTGCTCAAAGTCACTAGGAAAGACGAAGATACTATGGACCAAGCTTCAGGAAGACGTAGGGTAAGTCATTTGGATTTATAAGTTATGTAAAAATATTTTGGAGTTTATATTATATTTTATAACTCTGGATTTTTCAATTGCTAGAATGCACAATTAGTTGAGTACAATAGTTACAGAGTTACAATTCTATACAAAAGGAGATGGGTCCCAAACCAATGTCGAGATTAGGGTCAAAATATACGCTAGGTATGCTCTTCACCATATTTATTGAGCCGTACTAGTATGGATATAGAAGTCATTTGTTAGTACTGATGATATGGAGTCACTTACCCCTTATTATTATGTCTGTAATTTTGGTATATTTTAGTTTACGTGGTAACTAGAAGTAACATTTGATATTTGAACTATAATATTATGAGTTTTTATTACATATTTTAGAGAATTTTAAATTGTACAACTTACAATCCATGATTTTTATAGGATGTACGATCAGGAGGTATTTAGATTCCTATTCCTCAATATTGAATAGAAATAGTTATATCTTCGATCGATTTTGTTTAAAAAAGCATGCTAATGCATTTCTAATTATTAGATTGGTTTAAATTTTTGATGTGAAACATTCTTTGATATCCAGTGTGAACTTTAACATGAAAGCTTTTAAATTATTTACTTTCATTTGCAATAATTCTATTGATATTTGCAGGACAATTATAGGAAGAACGTTCATTCAATTACTCCCTTATAGTTACGTTTGTTAAATGATGCCATAAAGTTTTATATACAATAGCGAGTTTAGCAACACTTTCTTTTATTAGGGGCTTTTATTTCACTGCTCATCGTGAACTTTTCAAAGGTTTTATTGAATACATTTTATTACAGAATTTAGATTCTAGATAATTAACCTTCATTTGTCAGATAATCTCTTTTTTTATTTCGTGTGTACATGATTGACAATATATGACAATATTATTCTTCGCTCATTTTTAAGAAAACTTGCATAAGTTTACCCGTTATCTAATATTATTATTCTGTATAGTTCAAAATAACTAGGTGTTTTCACTGCTGTTTGCTGCTTCAGTCTGAGAATTATTTAAAAAAATCAGAGAAGTTTGCAAATTTTTGATCACCGAGAATTGCTGTGAAATCCAATGAAAATTTTGATATTTTATATATGACAAGACACAATCATGATTATATTGATTCGTAAAGTTGTGTTTAGAATGTAAGAAGCTAAATTGCACATTTTATTTGTAAACAGTATCACGAATTGAAACCCTAACCAGTTAAATTATTTTACTGTATACTATACCTCACATCTCGAATAATTAGAAAATGTGATTGGAATATTTCAGTATGCCTTCAAAAGTGCACTAACAAACGGACATCGGACTGATTACCAAACGGACTGATTACCATAGCATACAGAACATTGAAACTTTTCACTTAAAGGCATACAGAACATACAGAACACTGAAACTTTTCAGTGTTTCACTTAAGGGCATACAGAACACTGAAACTTTTCACTTAAGGGAACTGAATTTAACGCTTTCTCTTGAAAGTTTTATTGCCAATTTTCAACTAGTTTTAAGTGAGCGTCATTTTCAAGAATAAATCAACAAAATAGTGATAACAATAATTATATAATTTATGTTTTATCATAATTATGTAGGTTTCCTCTTGAAAGAACACTTGTCTCCCTAAGACCAGAACTAAAAGATATATAAAAAAAATGTAACAGATAATGATGATGAACTTAATGCCGATAAAGAATACAGTTTGAATAATATTTTTATTTTTCTACCATGATTAATTGTGTGTATTTGTGATTTCAGTCCTCCACCCGTTCTGATCCAGTTGAATTGGATTCGCTTCCACCAACTTTCCTTCAACGTCGTAATACATTAATAATTCCACCAACATTAGATGACTTGGATGATGAAGTATCTTTAACTGAATCAACTCCACATGATGCAACATTCGCTTCCAAAGATGATGATGATGATTCTGGAAGGGTAAGCTGCTCGGTATAAGGCGTATGGGTCATTAATGGCAATTGACAATCAGAGAGAAGAGCCTTCTTCATAATTATGTCGAAGTTTTTGGTAGAAGTATTGTCTGGAGTGGGTTCCTCTGCATTTTAAAAACTTATTAAAGTTCTTTAATTCATGTAGATTAAAGTTACGGACTTCAACACTAAGTAACTTACTTTACTTACTTTAACATTAAGTATCTTCAACTCGGTAAGTTAGGGTCAGCGACAAATACTCAAATCATGAAAGATTGTAATCTCTCTATATATCACCATCCCTGGAATGTCAAATACTACTATAGTAAATGTTTGGAATGCTGAAAAATACTGAAAACGAAAAGCTTACCATATTCCGATAGTGATGAAATAGATCTGCAACCTGTATTGGGGAACTTGGATCACAACCTTGGGTGGGTCACTAGATCATAGGTCACCCATCACTGACCCGAATAACCTATTAAACCCGTGTCATTTAAGTCACCAGTCATACTCCGCCTCCCTGATTTGAAGTCGCTTATATAGTGACATCGAATTAACAAGTTATATATAGTTGGTTTAATATCAGTCATTGACAAAATAAATGCTTCAAAATATATTTCCCATCTCTGACAATACCAGATATGATTTTCATATACACTACATTGTAAATAGCATACCGGTACTTCATAATTATTGTTAAAAACTGTTACTATCACAAACCTTTTCTTACCAAAAAAAATTTCATTACGTATGTTAAAGTCTTCATATATATTTTTTCAACAAGACTTGTAAATTGTTGTAATTTGTCTGTCTTTAATAAAGGGTAATAAAAACAAAAGGCATGACAAAAAAGTCGCGATATTAAATTACAAGGTGTGAAAGACTAAACCAGCATTGAATGCCACAGTGGCGTCCAATTGCTTGAGAATTTCTTTGAAAAAGAACCGTAAGGATATGATGATATAGTGCAAAATATTATAATTATAAGAAACTTTGCAGTCATAATGTTTTGAGCATTTCTTGAAAACAGTACGATGTAGTATAAGTGCCAGTTAAAAAGTATAGTTTCTGAATACTAGTGGCATAAAGACTTTAGAAATGGAGCGAGCAGTGTGTTCTAGAGGTATTTTGAGAAATAGATATTCAGTTTCAGCGAATTCAGCCTCTAAAGTGGTAAGTTATTTATCTATAAAACTCATATTTTTATTCATCGATCTTTTGCAATCATGTATTTTGCTGGACTCAATATAATTTTGAAAGTGTAGATCGATAAATCTCCAATGTGAAATTCACTTATAAATTCACAAGAGTAATGTATATTATCATAATATAATCGTATAATGATGAGCTTAAAAGCCAGCTTTGCATCATTTTTTCAATTCCCAGTTTTTTTCGTTTGAAAGCAGAGAATTGACAAATTGAGCATACTAATTTGGTAAAATCCACCCTTTAATGTTTTGATTGACTGCTACAGAAAAGTATAGTCCTATATATACTTTCCATAAAATCTTTAAAATATAACTACACTTAATTTCGCATCTTGTTGCAGATTAACAAAAAGAGCTAATTGTGTAAAATAGCATTGTCACCAAAAGCTGAGAAAATGTGAATATACTTAATAATAAACATATTATATTTAGTTTTTCCAGTCACTATGTATTCTGTACATTTATTTCAGCACATTTGGTGTCGTGTTAGAAATCAGAAACTCTTTGCATGATAATTTGAATAATTGCACTGACTATTTCTGGATCGATTTCGCACGACGTCACATGCATTTAAAGTTTATTACATCTGAAACACTGTTAAGTTAATATACATAGTTGGAACGAAAAGAGAAACGACTTGAAAATGAAATTTCTGCTGCGGATTCTCTATAAAGGTTTTTTTTTATTTTCATGCTATTTTGATTAGTTTATATACAAAGCTACTAATGAAGATAACATGAAACTAAAGACCCTTTCAGAGGAAATGTTAGCAACTAAAATTTTATTTATTGTCTATGTTATTTTTTTCATTTCATTTCTCGAAAATCAAAAAATATATAAAGCAATGTACCTGTAAGTCAAAATAAATAATGGACGAATAGATTATTTTTAAACATAAATTCGACATGTTTTTTTATTATAATACGTACGGTACATTTAAAATGGGTTTATACGTTCGCGGAAGCACGACAATCTTACCTTTCAATCAAATTTGTTCAAATGTATTATTGAATCAAGTTTTTTTTATTAGATTTGAAGAACATCCCAACGTAAATAAATTATTGAGATAAAATTATTGATTATTATATAAAATTATTATTAATTACTGAGATAAAACCCCAAAAACACTAAGGGAAAAAAATATGAACATCCCAACACAAAAAATTATTTCATGACTCCAAACAAAACTCCTTATGGACTGTCCAGAGTCCAGTATTATCCACATGATTGTGTCCATTAATTGGATGGAGTGAAAAATTGCCAAAAATCTGTCCTCATGGATTGTGTGCGACCCCTATATTTTCTTCCTGCTTTCTTCTTCAGGCTGATTCTGAAGTTTCAAGTAACTGGGGTGATGATGAAAACATTGAACGTGGTAATTGGAGCAGCAGATTGGAGACAATTCTGTCACTTCTTGGATTTACTATTGGTCTTGGAAATATGTGGAGATTTCCTTATCTTTTACACAGACATGGAGGGGGTAAGATATATGTCTTGTGTGGGTAAATAACTTACAGTACTTTACGTTTATATGTGTAATACATTCTAATTGAAGTAGTAACCTGGGTGAGTTATATACTGTACTATTGAATTTATAAAAATATCAAAATAGGTAACACGAAAATCTTAGAAAAATTATTAATATAAATATCAAATCACATAAATCACTTCACAGTATTGTTATTAAACTAAATATTGGATGATTTTAGAATTTAAAAGTTGAAATACATAAATATAGGGAACTACCGTCACCTATACCTATAGTATTGGCGATATTCAGGGAAAGATTAGCAATCATAATTCTTTTCTTCGCCCTCACTAAATTGGAATTTTGGTGAGCTTTTCTTCATTAGACTGATTTTAAATCATCATTAATTTATTAAAAAGATTATTATAAAAGTGTTAAAACTCTGTATATAACAACTTGCATTGGGTAGTTTAAAACCACCACATGGGTTTCGGAGTTTTAATGAACTCCATCATCAGAGCAAGAAAGACAGAAGCCTTATAAAGGACAGACTGAAGATGAAAAGTAGATCTCCGAAATCCAGGTCAGATTTGAATTACCCAATGATGCAAGTTGCTACACCCAGTTCTAACATTTTAATTAAAGTTAAAACTCGCAGTCCATTATATTTAATAAATAAAATATTTATGATCTCTGCGCAAGAATTTATTTTCTACCGACTCTGATATTAATAAATCTTTAACATCTAAACTTTATCATATGGCCCGCGGTAGCGGGCCATATAGTATGCTTTGCTCAGAAATTAACACAGGAAAAAATGACATATGCACGTCATCGGAACTCCTAGCCTATATAATGGAATTAATTTCCAAATCTGTTTTTACATGAAGACTAGTTGTATGTTTCAGTGTGCCAAATCACAAAATTTAAAATCAAACACATTTGTAGAAAAAAACATTTCTATTTTCGTAAAATTCATTTCGTTTTTGTTCTTGTTGTTATTCTTGGGGCGACCTCCGAAAACTCCCTCAATTTTAAAGATTTTCTAATGAAATTTGGCATAAATATACCTTAACATAATTGATTAAGATGAGTGTTTTCGCTTTTTCTAATTTTCAAATTTTTATACATTTTTTTTTAAATTATTTCCCATTTTTTGATATAGTAATGCATTATACTTCGTTCTTGAATTAAAAAGTCGAATCTTTGAAAAAATCTCTTTTCCTTAAATTAAAATCTTTAATTGTTTGTAGACTAGTTAATTAATATATGTATTTCTGTACATTTCATTTCATATTTTACGTCTATATAGAACATTTTTTAGATGTTATAACATTAAATTTACAATATAACGTTATTGATCATTTTACTTTGGTGGCATTTTTATTATTTAATTTTGTGCCTTTTTACAGGAAGACCATAGAACATTATTATTTCAGTCTAAATTTTAAATTATTAAAAAAATTGCCACTGCAACAATTTTATTAATGGATTTTTATAAAATTATTAGTTTTGTGTTAAAATTATTACTAACCATTACATTTAGCAGTTCTGTCCGTTGAAGGGTCAACTTCATATAAAAAAAAATTCAAGCAGTTACTAAATTAATAAAAGCAGTGGTTCTCTGTTCATTACTTTAATAACCACTAAGATATCAACTAACTATTAAAGTGAGAAAGCAGTCTTATCCAACATTTTGTGATTTACTTTTGAGATTTACTTTCTTCAACTTATAATGTTATCAATATCGGAAAGCCAGGTCCGCGATTGTGCACGAGGCCCCTTTGAATAAAGAAAGTGGGGCCCTACAGAATGAAAGAAACTAAAAAAATTATAAAAATTTGATTAAAATATTTAAAAAATATCAGTAAAAATTATCTAAGTTTTTAACTGAAATTCTGAAAAATTTCTTCACAAAGTCCAACATAGTGGTATTTTGCAAACAGTATAAGTCTCCGACGATTCTGTTTCCAACTCCCAACAAATTTTCTCTTTGACAAATTTCGGGGGAGTTCGTCACTGGAGTTCGCCACTGACTTAGGGTACTGACAATTTTTTTTAAAGAAAAACAATAATTTTTCATTTCAAAATTTCACCTTCTTTGCAAAAAAAAATCACGCAGAAAAAAAAACATCCTTTCACAGCTTTGTATTTCGTTCATTATTCACAACAGTTAGTACAAAAATTATAAGCTAAAATTACAAATATTTTGTCACATACAGTAGTTAAAAGGGTAACATTCCCTCACTAATATCACTGTGCACAAGATTTCATGAAATTACAATTAATAGGGTAGGAGCTCAATTTGAACTGCTTAAAAATGTATAATTTACAGAAAATAATTTTCATTGTCATTGGCATATGCAATCACTTATCTATACAAATAAATTGCAGTGTCAATGTTAGCAATTATACTTTTAAGAAAAGATATATTTTGTGCTTAAATGGCAACATTATGTTTCACTATCTTGTGTAGCAAGTAACATTAAATAGAGTGCACTTTTTTTTGCATATTATTTCTCTAACCTGTGAATAGTTTAAGAGAACAATTTACTACACATTTGCTACATCAACTGAAAGACGAAAGTACCTAAAAACATTTATAACAGCAATCACAAACAATAGGATTCTATCTTATTTATGCAGTTTGTCAATACGTAATGCAATATACAGAGAAGTATATTATACACTTCGTCATTTGAAAGTATCAGTATTAGGAATTTCACAAGTTATAATACCAAACTAACAACTTTAATTATTATTATTTTGGTTAAAAAGGCATCCATACAAGTGCATGCTTAATGTATTGACAATGAGAGTTATAATTATTTTATTCCAATGAAATAAAAAAAATTCAGAGCACTTGTATGAGTTCATTTATGCGATTGACTTTTAAGCATACTACTCTAGTATGTTAACAATGGGGAATGTTTTTGCACTTGTATTATTTACTTTCCGAAAAAATATGCTTTTAAATTATTTTATTAAATATGCAGGCTGTAAAAACACATGATGAGAGTAGTTTTACATTTATTTGTTAATTATGTATTATTTCAAATGATAATGATCAAAATAAAATGAAAATTCAATTTCTGGAAAAAGTTATCGAGTTAGCTCGAGACTCCACAGAGCTCGCTAGGAGATTGTCAGTGAAAGTACGAGCCCGGGCTCGCTTAATTTGGTGTACCTCGAGCTCGGGCTCGATTCGTCTAAACGAGCAAGTGAGTTTTAAGCTCGTCTATGGACTAGCTCACCGCAGCACTACTGGTTATCGTATGCTTCATTATTGCTATAAGATAAATTATCGAGTAAATTATACTGTTACTCGGAAGATAAACGAAACCATTTTGAGTAAATAGATCCATGACCCATGAGCTCAAGAATTCTAAATCTGTGAAGTTCAGTTTAACCTTAGAATATTACACTGAAAACGACCTTTCCCTGTAAAGCATCCCAAATTAAACTATTTTTTTAGTATTATGTACTATATTATGACTTTTCTTTAGAAATATAAGAAAATGTTGCTCAACAGAGATGCAAGTTTTTATAAGACTTAGTTATTTTTCCGACCTCTGGAAGGAACAATCAAGGAATCAAACATTGAAGTATTTAAAATTGACGAAACCAAAGCTTGATCTTATTAATGCCAATGTACACTCAACAATAAATTGGCCAAGTTAATTCTCCAATTTATTGCCCTTACAATGCACAAAAACTCACAATAAAACTTGCGTATGCAGTACCAACAGTAATAAGTCAGCAAACATGTCTTCACTATGTCTATAACTACGGTACCACACGTGTTCTGTTGGCACTTCTTACAATGATGACGGAGTTGTAAACATCAGGAAGAAAATATGTGACGTCACGGCTTTCTCGTATTCTGATTGGAAGTTGCTATCAATTTGACCTTGATAAATCGCTCACTGACCGATCCGAAAATTGACCAATTCAGAGATTGTTGAATTTTTGAACTAGATCACGTGATTACTTTCAAGTGATATGATTGGAAGTTGTTTAAAAGTTTGCCAATTTATTGTTAGGTGTAGATTCGCCTTTAATCTGAATCTGAACGTCTTCGCAAAATAAAATTTCTCCTTTTACCGACCCTGATATCTTCTTGTTGCTCCTCTCCAACGACCTTTCTTCCTTCCCTTTTCCCCATTTTTATACCCCTCCGCTCCAATCTTTTTAATCGAAGTGCGAGGGAAAAAATGAGCTTCTCACAAGGGGTTGCTATTTCTCATATCAGCCCATACACAAATTACAACTTCAAAATATACGCTTTGATGGAAAACACTTTATGAATACTTGGAGTTATACGAAATGAGATTTTTTAAAGTGTTTTTGTTTATACCGAAAGAAAATATGATAGACAACTCTGATGCGACTTGATATACAGTAAGATGATTGACAGATCATTTTATGGAGAGAAGTGACGAATTTCAACTTGCAAAGGCCATTTCTATTATGGTTTTAAAGTTTAAAGGGTTTACCTGTACCTTTTACCTGGTTTAAAGGGTTACCTGCAGCTAAATTGACTTTCTGATGTCATAACAAACTATTAGTCTTCTTGATTGCAGAAATATTGACAGAAATTGTCGTTTTTATTCGGATTTATAACGTAAAACACACTATTTAAGACATGGATGAATCCGTATCTCTCCGAAGATTTATTAGTCGATATTATTTTAGTTGTTATATAAAATATTTCCGGTTAGCAGTAACTTCATCTTGTAAACAATTTGTGAATTACAACTATATTATACTTTAATTTGCTCACTAGAGTAATCATATTATTTTGTTTCTTTATTTTTATATTAACTATTACATTAATAGAAACTTTTACACAGGGAAAGCTAGAATAGTGATAAAGACACCAGAAAAATAAACTTTACGGGAGTAAACTAACAGTAACTATTTTAATAACACACATACATGAGACAATTCTTGAACCACGTCTTTCGTTCTCCGTTAGTATTGAAGGAATTTTCCGAAGTTTGGCGTTTTTTTTTTAATATTTCTCCATCACAAATAATATTATACGTATGACTTTATTATCGTTTGATAACAAAAAAAATAATTTATTCAGATTTGATAGGACTAGAAGATGAGATAAAATATTAACAAATCATTTTGTAAGGACCGATATCACAGTTTTTAACTTATTAAAAGGGTAATAAATATTTTTCACTTAGTCTACTGATGGAAAGTAGGACTACTCCACTTATATAATTTTCTTATTAATTATTATTATAAGCTTAGGAAAAGGTCTAAATTTCCTCTAAAAGTAAAACACCTTCTGACTTTTGTTAATCTTACAAAGCAAGATCAACATGCAATGATTAAATTACATATACTTAAATGTATTTTTTGGCACTAAAGTAAATTTTCATTGTTACTAAACATTATTCCTATATATAGTATGTTTTTCATTTAAAATTGTTTTAAGCAATTAAAAAAAATTCTGGATGTAAAAAATGAACTATAACAGTCGTTTATTAAATGAAAAGATTATATTATATGACATGACATTTTAGCCTATACCTAGAAGAAATGGAGAGCTCCCTGTTTTGAAGGAATATTTCCGACACGTAGGCCTATTACCATAGGGTGGATAAAACGATTTTTAGGTGAAGACAAAGTAATTTCAATTGTTTTTGTAGTACAGGGCGGTAGCCGCATGGTGGTATGACACTCGCTCCATAAGATGATAACTAAAACCTGTGAAAACGATTTTTCTGATCGGATGAAAAGATTTAGGTAAATATTATGTTGTTATTAAACACTAAAAGAAAGTTAGAAGTAGAAATTCAGTTTGAAAAAACGTGCAATAGCTGTTTGATTGGGAAGAGGTTCAGGCCGTGACTGCCAGGTGGCATCCAAACTAGGCTTCAAAACACTCACAAATGTAGGCACGGCGCGTGACATGCGCAGTAGAGTTTCGTTTTATCTTCTTTACGTAGTATTATAGTTATCTTTGATTACTGTATCCTCACAATGCAAAACAAGTACCTGTAAACAATGTAAACCAAGTACCTGTGTGTATAATGTAAACCATTTAGAGTTATTCAAATTGCACAAAAGTGCTTTAAAGCAAAAGGAACCTTGGTTTTTCAGCTATTACTTTTCTGCATTGATAAATTTCCTTTAAAAGTAACAATATTTCATAGAAAACAAAACATTATAACAATTTATTTTATAAATTTGAAATACTTATTGATATCTTATTATAGTCTAAATCTTTTAAAATGTAATAGTGCTGCTTCCTAGTAACTACAGCAAACAAATTATGCTGGGGATATTTTCATATTATTTAATTGGAACAACATACTTCACGACGCGTGACATGCACAGTAGAGTTTCGTTTTATCTTCTTTACGTAATATTACAGTTATCTTCGATTTAATAAAAATTTAGTAACTTTTGCCTTCATCTCATAAAGAAATCACAGATTAAACTCAAATTAAAAAAAAATGCTTACGATATCTCCATATACAATTTTTCTCACTAAATATTATCTAATGTAACCTGAACCTCTTATAGTTTCTTTCATATTCCCGAATTCCTGTATATTTCACACGCTGTAGCTCACTTTGATGTTGGTATGATAAAAACCTTCTAACACACACATAACATACTGGATTATATATACTACATCCTGTTCTCATATGGAGAATATCGCGAATTACAAAAGAGCCTTGTTAGAGGAAAATA
>JAQIWE010001889.1:0-14439 GCA_034698565.1 Campodea plusiochaeta
TATTTTTAAGTCAGTTTTGCTACTACTTAATAAATATGTGTTCTGATATGTGTTTTTCAGCAAATAATTTGCATATTATTACAAGGCAGCAAAATTAAGCAGGTCGATTTGTGCTACCTTGTGGAAAATCTATCGACTATATAAACAGTAATATCTGTTGATCCGTTGGGTAAAAAAAAATGTCAAACTTTTTGCAAAAATTCTTTAATAATATAAGGTACAAGATAATCTAATAAAACAGGAAATTGATCATCTGCAAGTAACTCTTTAATAAGTTAAATTGCTCTACTTCACTTTTAAAGTTGATTACTGGTATGAAGGATATTTGAGATTTCTTCTTTTCTTAAAAATAATTGTAGTGGATTGTGTCTGACACTGTCAATTTGAACTTTTGAAGCATTAAAAGGTTAGTCAATAAAAAAATTAAGTCGATTGGATTTTATAGTTCAAAACTATCAGTTTTGTTTATTAATTTTGATGTTGCGTAAATATCAGTAGGCTTTTGAATTGATTGTTGACTTTAAATAAAAATATGCAGTGAAATTTGGAAAGAAATATGTATACAAACAATGATTTTGAATTGGTATTGTAGTAATTTCTGTGAAGACTGAATTTAATTTAAATCATGTTGAATGATACCTATTTTCCCCGCTCTTTTCCAATCAGGTAATCAACGCAGCCCGTATTCTAGCAGCTAGACCACGTTCCAAGGTAGCACAAGATAACATGGAGATATTCAGGGAAGCATGGGAGAATCAAGTTAGAATATTAACTGAAGCTGTTGATGATATAACTACCATTGATGATTTCCTTGCTGTGTCAGGTAAGGAGTGGAACTTTGGAATTTTTGTTTTAGAGTTTGTGACTTTTTCAATTTCTTAGATCAATTTATAATGAGGTTTTTTGCATTTCTTAAATGTAGTGTTTTCGATCTTTACATCATGTGTTAATCTGTTTTCTTTTTAGAACCAGTATCATGTAAAAGCAAGACGTTAAATCTAACTTGAATGTTAACTTATATTTTTACAGAGTATTTGACTTGCACACTGCACAGTTAATCTTGTTACAATTTTTATATGTAAAAATTAGGCTATATGATGCTGAAACAAAAGCAATTTTAAAATGCCTGTGTTAATTTTCATAAATAACTAAATGCTAGCAAGTCTGCAGCTATTTTATCTTTCTAATGTATCAAGCAGATTAAACAGTATTCATCCATCAAATAAGATAATTTTAAAAATTGCACACAAGAAAGAAATTTTTCAACTATTAGAAGACTTGAAATTTAGAATTTTCAGATCCAAAGGGCCCTAACCTAATTATTTTTTTTGTCCCTTATCTAAAATTTGTCATTAACTCTGTTAAATTGATCTGTCATTAACCATAATTCATAACCTTATTTCACTCTACTCCCAGAAAACCACATTTTAGAAGACGTGAATAAATGCGTTTTGGCACTACAGGAAGCAGACGCGGATAACTTAGATCGTACAGCAGGTGCAATTAGAGGACGGTCAGCACGAGTGGCTAATGTAGTGGCAGCGGAGATGGATAATTATGAACCAGGAATTTATACAGAGAGGGTGTTGGAAGCTGTTAAAGTACTCAGGGAACAAGGTAAATGAGAGGGTTTTTGGTTTTGTTGATTGGTAGGTTGTGTTTAAAATACTGTAAGTTATTATATTTGACAACTTTTGTAGTTTTGCTAGTGAAAATACTGCAGTTCTCCCATATGTTCTATATATTGTATATTTTAAGATGAGGTCCTATATTGTCCTTTATTTTCATAATTTGTCCTGTATTTTAAGACAAAAGTATAAAAACTAAAAATAAAGAAGAATCCTTAATTTTAACAGCTGTACTGTTCAAAAGGAGATAATTTTCTAAAAAAATTAATTTTAGAAAGTAGGTTGCCAGTACAAAAGCTTAGCAGAACATTATTGAAACGTTCAGAACTTAATGTTGGAAAAATCAATTTATGTTAAAAAAAAACAGCAACAAATGTCACGTTTTGTCGTAGTTTTCAAGTGTTTTGTAACATCATTTGAATGAATGAATGAATGAATATATATTTATTGGTGTATGTAGAGGCCATCAGCCCATCACATACAAAAAGGTAGCAGAAAAATATACATAGTGTACAAAGCTTGTTAAAAATAAATACAAAAAATAGGTTTCTAAAAAAAATAATAACATAATTAATAGTAAAGTTACAATATAGTGTATTCACAAACATTATTTCCACTGGCATATCCTTTAAATTTATGAAACCCTGACTTAAGACGATAACTGTCAAAACACAATGTGTTTACATGTACTTACAAGTACCTAACAATGATTCTTTGAAAAGAGGAATTAAAATTACAATTGGAACTTGGAAGTCACCCGTCTCAAGGATAAACCCGTCGCTTTGATTTGCCGGTGGAAACAATGTTTGTGAACGGACGATATATAATAATAACTCTACTGCTTTTAATGGAAGTTATGTTTTATAAGAAAGTTTCTCTATTGTGGAAAACTTATTACCAGTAACCTCTTATTAACATACGGTACTTCACTTTGTTTTGTTAATTTGTTTTACATAAAATGGAAATAAACACTATAAAGTAGTAAGAGAAATGAGAGAATGTTACTGTTAAAAGTGAACTTTTTTGCTACCAGTACTGTTCATAATAATTTCTAAATTATTACTAATTTACATGGATAAATAACAAGCATAGTACCGTACAACTGAATATATATCACATAGTTTTACAGGGAAATAAAAACATTTCCACCAGTTAAAAAAAACAATGTTTATAAGTCCAATGAACTGTAAATTATATTTTATAAGGAAGGATAAGTTGCAATACTGTATATGGTATTGAATATTTACTCGTGAAATGATAATAAATGAAATTACCATTTTATAATTTGTCTCCTCCTTCCAAAAGATTACAAGTAACTGTGCTTACCTGTAACTGTTCCATATATTTCAAATCCTGATATACTGAGATAATGTGTTTGTCCTGAAGCATTCTTTCCCATCTGATGTATCTTAAAGTGTCTCCATCCCTGTATTTCTTCATTAGATGAAGTTACTGGCCATGTACATGTACTACCAGGTTCATTCAATGAACAGTCATCAGTGTGAGACATTAATGTAAGCCATGTTACACCATCCTTTGATGCTTCCAATGACCATGCACGGAGAGCAGAACGACCATAGCTAAAGGAAATTTAATATTACGTACTTTCCTCAATATTATTTTTCTTCTTTTCCAATTTCGGACAAGTTTTTGTAGTAACATAATTATTTGATGATACGAGTATGAAAGAAATACTAATGCTAATACGCTTGTACTGTTCTAAAATATAATTTTAGACTACAAACTTTTTGAACTATAAGAACGGAAAATGCACTTTTGTAATATTCACAACTTTGCAGATACAGTAGCCTACTGTAAAGTGAAGTTCATAAATCTTTCAATTATTTTTCAAAAATTTCTAAAAAAAGAAAGATATATTGACACATTGTACATGGCTGAATCTAAACTACATCAATGAAAATAACTAAATTTACCATTGCTACAACTTGACTTACCCTCTTGCATGTCTCAATGTGTAAGCTGTTGGTATAAGCCACAATCCCAAATCAATAGAGAAGTAGGCCTTCTTATCATCATTAGTATGGCAATTAAGTGCAGATGGATCTCTACTAACAACATCTTCTAATCTACCATATGGTAAATTACGACCTTCTGATGAAGTTATAAGAATCAAACCATGCTGAGCAGGATTAACCCATTCACTACATGTTCTGGAATAATAATAATAATAATAAACTTTATTTTTGTAAGGGTGGTTATTAGGCACACAGTACGCCTCTCTTCCATACAACCATTTGTGATTAATATATAATGATGAATATTTACAGATTAGAACAAAGTAATTCAGCATGGATTTCGAAGTAAGATATCAACTAATTCTTAAATGGCACCTTGATATAAAAATCAGAAAAAACAAAGTCAACAGCAAGTTAATAAAGAAAATTACAGAAAAAGAACCAGCTAACAGAAAAAGATATATCAGTTACCTATTATAGTACATACAAACACATAACTTGCCTCCAGAAAAATAGACAAGTATTTGCATCAAAGTAAAGATGCTTCCTGAAAACATGATTTAAATGTGCATAAAGGTTTAAACTTTGAGTAATTCAGAAAAAATCATTGAAATGAGCCAATTTTCTAAATAAGAAATTTTTTATTGCTGGTACCCTAAAGACTTTAATAACAGTTGAATTAAGTACATTAGCAAAACAAAAAGGACTCTTGAAATCTGAAGAAATTAAGATGTATGTCTTACCGTCCATTTGTCCCAATCCAATAAATAACTCCATTTTCGTCAAAATCATGTTGATGTTTAAAACTAATAGGTTTTCCATCCTTTAATCTTCTAACAAATGAGAATGTTGATCTATCATAATCATGCCATTGTTTAGCTACCATTTTTAACAGAAAGTGTTGTAACTGAGCAACTGTTGCTAGGGGTTCCATCTTAAGTGAGCGACCTGTGCGATCTAACAATGTGCTGTCACCTGGAGCCTTCTCCAAGCGGAAACGAATGCGACGACTCAGGATCTAAAGAGAATTGCAAAATTTTAATGAACTGTAACAATTTACATAATTAATTTTTAGTTCAGACTACAAAGCCCCAAATAATCAAACTTCTAAACTTATTTTTCATCACCTTGTATTTATTCACAAATTTGCTTTACTTCTTTGCCTCACAGCATAAATAAAAAAGATGACAAAAAAATCATTCAAAACATATAATTATATACAACATGTTATCTAGAAAATGGTAAATCCTTTTTTGAAATCATGAAATATTGACATCATGATGTAGTCCAACCTAGTGTTTTTTAATATTCTTTTAAGCAAATTTTTTTGATTGCAGTAGAAACTTGACTACAAAACAGTAGAATAATAAGAATTTCTCCATTAGCTCTAATAGTTTATAAGAAATTACTAACGTGACGGATACTTTTCCTTGATTCATATTACCTGAAATTCATTCCATTAATTGTAAATTGTAATGTTTACAGATAAACAGATACGGTACTGTAGAACACCAGATCAGAAAAGAAATAAAAAAATTCCCTCCACAGTTTTCAAGATAGTCAACTACTATACTCAGTACTTCTGTTCGAAGCTAATAAAACTGTGGTTTCTTTTATATTCCACGTCACTATTATAACTTTTACCTGTAAACCGTATCCAGCTCCTGGTGTGTCATAGAGGAAGACGGGTAACCTTTCAATAGTTTCAAGTACTGATACTAACTTACGAACTAAAGCCACTATAGGAACTATACTGCTATCAGTCTCATTACATTCCTGAAACAAAAGGAGATAGATAAGCTCACAATATCCTAAGTACAGTTATATGGTATTTTAAATCATAAGAACCCTAACCGTTTAACCTATCAAGGTTAACCCCCCAACCGCCAACTGATAATCCCTTGTTAGTCTGTTTAAATTCTTTAACTTTCTTGCGATTTGTATAGAAAATAGAGAATTTGAACTACCCAAACAGGTGGACAACAATTGGTTTACTGTCAAAACAATTTTTAAGAGTTAATCGATTTGGGTTCTTAAGATTTAAAAAACACTGTACCAAATCACCCAACTGTTCATCAGAATCTCCCAGCATATTTAGTATAATATAATAACCTTTGATACTTAAATTAATATTGTAAGATTTGATACAATTGCCTTTGAATTAAATAATAAAAGATGTTCACTTATAGAATATCATTTCTGGCATTTCCCTTTAGCATAATTATTTATTTCATTCTAATACAGAAGAAAATTATAACAATGCTGCTCAACAAAAAAACACATTTTTCTACTCAAACTGTTACCGAGAAATAAAGAGGCTTTTCCACACCAGGTTTTTCTCCATCGCAAGTGTTCTATCACAGAAAATAATAGTAACGAAAATCCCATAAATAATTATGTCATTTATACAGAACTATACAGAATGAAAATAATATGAAATTTATACGTTTGACAGTATTTGTCTGCTGGCGAATTGTTGATTTATTTATTTTTCCCTGCTTTCCGACTATAGACCGTCTATAGCGATATTGAATTGAAATTACGTAATAATGTTTTACAAATGATTGTATACAGGATTTTACAATAAATATCAAAAAATGAAGGTGAACTGAGTATTTTTGATTTGTTTATTGTTCCCTTTTCGAGGAGACAACAGTATATATATATATATATATATATATATATTTTATAATATATTTTATAATATATTTTATAATATATACTTATAATTATATTTTATAATATCATATATACTGTATGTAATGATATTTTTTCAATAATATCGCAAAACGACGAGGAGAAAATGGTAACAATTAGTGTAAAATTGAGCAAAAATAATTAATTATTAAATTTTCCATTACTTTTCTCCAATCTATAACCTTATTTATCCATCAACAAAAACCTCTGATGATATTGTAAAACCTATACTGCATAGTGATATTGATATTGTGTTTTATGTTAATTAAGCTGAAACACCCATTCATTGATCCTTCCAGAGAGGAGTACAGTGACTGCCCTCAAAGGCATCCGGTTTATCTACTGATAAAGTATTATTTGGGAGAGGAATTTGAACACACCCCTAGCTATATGCAGTTGTATAGAAGCGAATTATATTAAAGTGATATTATTGGGAGAATTATATTTTTTGAATCTGTTGTGCAATTTTAATTGTAACTAATTGAATACATTAATATTGTAATGCTGGCTTTCATAATAATTTACTTTAGAATTTGTGGAAATGACGAAAAGGGGACAATGTACAAATAATAATAATTATAATTATGACATTTTCACCATAGACTTATTAGTATAAGTACATATGTTCTGCTTGGGTTTAACCACTTATTGAAAATACAATATTTCTTCAGGACGTTTCGCCTTTATTAATGAAAAGGCTTTATTAACTATACATAAAAACGAGTGGAAAAATTTCAGTTATACAAACAAAAAAAACTTTATGTGCAGTTGATAAAGCCTTTTCATTAATAAAGGCGAAACGTCCTGAAGAAATATTGTGTTTCAATAAGTGATTAAACCTAAGCAGAGCTATTTAATAGAAGAAAAAATGACACTTAGCCTCCATCGTAACATGAATATATACGGTTTTCAACTAAGGAGTAAAACCGCAATAAATATAGTCGTTATGATGTATATATAGCTTATTACTCATTTCAAATTTGGATAATATGATAAGTTTCCTTTATATTTCCGAATAATTACTAATTTGGATCATAGTCCCCTTCATATTATAGTTTTTATGTTATATTATAACATTAAACAAATGCACTATGTCGATAAGTGTAAATTCATCATGTAGACCTTCATTTATTTGAAGACTTTTCAACAATTCTTTAGAAATTGCACGTAACTTTAATTAAATTTCTGAAATACGTGAAGCGCACTTTTATAATTTTCACTACTACATTGTCGCAAAGCATAAAAAAATTGTAATAATTGATCAGTAAAAATCACAACAGCACGCTCTCATTATTCGATTTCCCGGAAGTGCACCAACTTTCATTTCAAATAAAAAAGAAACAACTTTCGCCAAACAAATCCCTACAGACGAATAAGAGGACAGAATAAAACACTTCATGTTCATATTCTCAATTCAACAAGAATAATATTTCAAAGTTATTGACTTTTCTGTAGATCGATAAATTGTTCCTAAGTCATACACTGGGAGCTTATAGACCTACATTTATAGAGTATAGTGTTAGTGGATTTTGTTGTTGTTGTTGTTGTTGTAATTAGGGGGATTTTTTAAACTATAATTATTGATGAAAGATCAAAGAAAGGAAAATCCTTCGAGACATTCATATGATTCATTGCTTCGATTATATAATAAAATTTTGATTACAGCGGTGATCAACTGATCAAAATGTTCTATACCTTACAATTCTCAATGTTAGATAATGCAAAGGGGAACAATGTGCAAAATATGTGTAACACTCCATTTATAGTGGTTGATACAACAATAATAATACGACAGAAAAATATATTGTTTGTCTCTCTGCTATTGAGGTTAAACCATCCATCTTGATATTAAATTAAAAATATTTTCATGTTTGATATATGCTTATTATCAGACAACAGATCTGAAGTTCTTCAATAAATTTGCGCAAAATTCTGTACGATGTGGTAATACAGGACAGTTTTGAGTTTACCCAAAGTCGAAAATACATTCACGATGGATTTACATTTACTGCACCTGACATTCTTCCTCTCTTCTCTGTGTTAATTTAATAAGGGGAGTAGGGGAGATTTCCGTTTTTGTTCATGACTTGCCAAATATTATTAGCCATTAATAATTGAACACTTCCGCCTGCTCTCAAACAAGATACCACAATTAAGTACAATCAGAGTTGCCCTATGGTATCACTTCGGGTAACCGGGACGTAAAATAATAAAAATGTTAAATTTGGAACGTTGTTTTGTTTATTGTTCAAAAATAATAATTACTATGATGATTATCAGAAAATTATACTACACGTAGACGGCATTAATTTATTTTATGCTATATGACTCAAGCATATATAATAATTATTATGTAATGTTGTCATGACTTTATTATAACTTGTTTACATAACTACAGAAATTTATAGATGATCTGATGATAGCGAAGGGGAACAATACACAGCAAATCAGAATGACATCTTTTCATCTGAAAAATAATAATAGAGGAATTGTTTTTTACATTAGGGAGCGTCCATAATCGACGTGGACACTTCAGGGAGGAGGAGGTCATAGTTTGTCCACAGCTGTCCACTGGACAAATTAATTTCATGATTTAAAAAAAATATGTATTGCTTATAAAAAAGGTGAAAAATGGTAGAAAATGAGAAGCAGAAAATAGAAAATTTTCTCACTTTTTGAAAATATACGACACGTATATTTTGGCTAACTAGGTAGAAATTTTTGAACTAAAATAGTTTTTTAAGGGGGTCTCTTCATAGATGTCCTCGTAGATTTTGGGGGAGGGGGTAGTTAATTGTCCACAGGTGTCCATTAGGGGGAGGTAGGGGGTCAAAAATCTGTCCACTTGGATTATGGACAATCCCTTAATATTACTTTTGAATAAAATAGAGCAGTTATGTTAAATATAGCTATCAAGGGTATGTAACTATTTGAAATACGTTTTTTTATTCTTCTGTGTAATACAATAACATTTGATATTTTTATTGTGAAACCTGCCTCTCCCATTCTTATCAATTTTACCTTTATAACACAACTGCAATGATTTTTATATTGATATAAAATTTGATATAATTTTCTCGAGATAAATATCTGACATTATTTGAGTTCCATATTTAATAAAACTTTCATTTTCATGCAACAATGAATATTAAAACCAGTTCTAGAAACTAATTGTTATATTGTTTAAAAAGGCTTTTTGTAATTTATCAAAGAATAAATCGCCAAAATGATTTGGGTTCCACATGTGCCTAATTTTCTTTATATTTTATTGTATCGACCGCTTGGGGTTAAACCAGCTTAATATTATCATTTAAAGGCTTTAAAGGAGTATTTTTTTACAGCGGGAAGTCATCTTTTCCAACACACATAAGCCGTTTTACTTTCTTTGTTCTCTATTGTACTCGTTTTCCAAAAGAAGACCGTTAAGCTGTGTTGGAAAAGATGGCTTCCCGCTGTGAAAAAATACTCCTTTAAAATAGTGCAACATTTAATATAGAAGTTCTTTCGCAGTTACAGTCATTGGGAACTAAAAATCCTTGAAACTGTGTAAAACAAAATGTCTTCAGCAGAAGAATCTAATTAGATATAAAACATATCTCAACATAATCATTATAATTATGTTCCCTATACTGTATTACTGTGCGACTTATATGTTAATCATGGCTGAAATCACTGCATTAAATACGTATTTGAAGCACGAATACTCACAATCGTAACCTTCAAAATTTACCATTGTTCAGAGTTTTCCCTTCGCGACATATGTCACTCTACATTAATTTCGCATGTTTTATATATAAAGAATAATAATAATAAAAACAATAATAACATTATTATAAAGAAAGTTTGTGTATTTCACTCTACGTTTTACGTTTCTAGGTCAACAAACAAAGGGAACAATATACAAAAGTTATACATGTGCATTCGATCACGAAATATTTTAGAAGAAGAATTTGCATTTTATTAAATTAGAAGATTATTATTGTCGATTTTGGTTTAAGGTATAAATAAATTTTGATGACTAAAATTAGGATTTTTTTCTGTATTGCGGTTTAAAAATAATGTCATACTGGGAAATCCAAAGGTAATGATTAATATCTAGAGAGAGTTTTTTAATATATTAATGTACAAAAAAAAGTTCCGGAACAGTCATCCTTGCAAGAGGGCAACTGCTGTGTCTTTTTACTTGGCATTTCCTTTACCTTACAGAATATTGTTCCCTTTTGTCCAATAAAAATCATGCTGCTTGTCAGTTGTTGATACCATTTTTTTCAACTCATATTTAATCCCCTTTTTGTAATCATGAAAACATATAATAATTTTTTTAAAGAGATTTGATTTTCTAAGTTGCTGATATTATTTCTACACTTATATTTACGTGTGCCATAATTATTATTCAAATTCGAATTGTAAGTTCATCGAACTTTATTGTTTAATTGTTATAACTCTAAAGATTACAAATAATCGAATTTTGCATAAAATATCAACTGCGAAGTAAAATATTGGAAAAACCTCGTATTATTTTATTCTATATAAACTGGAGCCATTATTATATAGTAACAATAAACAGAACTGCAAACATATGGCGTTCTGAATTTTCCTTGTTATTATAGAATTGTGCACATGTGCCGATATTATCACAGACAACAAGACAGGAGAGTCGCATTTATACAGCGGTTTATTTGATATATTCCAAATCATGTTTATATATTGAATGATAGATCTATCGTCTTGCTCGAGGCGACAACTATTGGTAAATATTCTAACTATAGAGAAGCGTGACGGACAATTAATTTTTGCGGACATTCCAGCAGGGATGGTAGAATACCACGAATAAAGTACAGGGATTTTATAGCCGAAATTTGATTTTGAGCTCTGTAATTTGTAATATAGTAGAGCATCAATAGACTACGAGAAAATATTGTCAATATTTCAGCCAAGACTCTTAGCTTTTATCAAGACATTAAATACATTTACAAATAAATATACAGTAGTTGAATAATTTTATAGGCTAACACAGTGAGTGACAGTTTTTAGTTCAATATTTTATTGTGTTATATAGAACACGTTTAAAACTAGTATACGGGTTTTGTTATTTTTTATGGTTTATTATTAAGTAATGGTTATTTTATTTGTTTTTAAATATTTTGCACATGACCCGAGTTATAATTTTCTAAATGTAATAACTGTAGTTTGGTAGTTGCAAGCAATTGTCATTGTTGAATGCTAAGTTAAAAGTGTATACAGAATTATTTTAAAATAGAGTAATAATTATTGAATATTGAAATTTTAGTTAACCTGTTGAGTTGAGAAATGAGAAAATGTTCTATAAGAAGCTTGTATAATTATGAGCAGAGAATAATAATGTATTATTGATATGTATTCGGCCATATAATTAGTATGGAACTATAATAAAGCAATGTTCACTTTGCCAACCGGTATAGCGAATTAATGATTGTCTAATACTTTTCCACAACCACTGCTGCATATTCAGAAATTTGTAAATAATTTAGAGAATAAGATTCATTATTACATTACTTTTTCAACCAACCCTCTGACTTTTTTTTTCCAATAAATGATTGTATAGAACATTGCAAATAATTATAGTAAATATAGCACACTTCCTATCTTGCTGCTTTTGAGATATAATTAAGTTAATGACAAAATCGTAAGAATATTTCTGGTAAGTATTTTTGTATAGCATAAACTTAAGTGTACCTTACAAGTCTAAGTTACATACTAAATTTATAGAAATTCTGTAAATAAAACTGAAAAATTTGTAATTAATAGAAAAAAAAGTATATTATTACAGTGTAAATTCATGTAAGAAAACATCACTAATATTTTTTTTAATTGTCTTTCAGTCAAGAGTGTTAATGGTCTAAAGTTAAGATGGTGGTGGCTGATGTTATTCTTCCTGCAGTTTTGACGACATTTCCTTTTCTATTTTACGGAGGTGCACTTTATTACGATATTATAAATGACTCTGAAGGATTAGTCAAAGACCATCAATGGTTTTTTCCAGAATACGATTTTATTGTCGTTGGCGCCGGTTCGGCCGGTGCTGTAATGGCTAACAGACTTTCTGAAGTGGCGGCGTGGAACGTTCTGCTCGTGGAGGCCGGCGGGAGTGAAAATGATGTGTCAGAAATACCGGCGTTGGCTGCGTATTTACAAATGACTGATATGGATTGGATGTATAAAACGGAGCGGCAAACGGCGGCGTGTTTGGGGTTAATTGATCAGCGGTGTAAATGGGCGAGAGGAAAAGTACTCGGAGGCTCGTCTACGTTAAATTACATGTTATACGTTCGCGGAAACCGGGCTGATTACGACGAATGGGAAGCGTTAGGCAACCCTGGTTGGGGTTATAACAGTGTGTTGAAATATTTCAAAAAATCCGAAGACAATCGTAATCCGTATTTAGCTCGCTCGACATACCACGGTACCGGCGGTTACCTCACTGTCGAAGAAGCGCCATGGCGAACACCTTTGGCGGAAGCGTACGTCAAAGCCGGCGTCGAACTCGGCTACCCGAAACTCGATTTTAACGGCCCGAATCAAATCGGATTTATGGTCGCTCAAGGAACGCTTCGTCGAGGAAGGAGATGCTCGACATCGAAAGCGTTTCTTCGCCCGATTCGAAATCGACGTAACTTTCACGTGAGTACAAATTCGTTAGTACATAAAATAATAATTGAACCCGAGACGAAAAAAGCGGTTGGGATCATTCTCGAGAAACACGGAAGAATGTTTATCACTCGAGCGAAGAAAGAAGTTATCATATCAGCTGGAGCAATTAATTCACCACAAATATTAATGCTGTCTGGAATAGGACCACAAGATCAACTTAATAGGGTTAGTATAAATGAAATAAACGTAAATATTTTAATATTACTGCTACTTTTTGTCGACTAACTACCGGTAACTGTTGTTTTGTCATGATCAATACTGTAATCTTGGACTGATCTCATCTCTAAAATTAATAATGATAAAAATGATTGCTTAATTCAAAATATTCATCGTACAATTGCAAAGTAGTTCAAAATAATTCAGATTAGAAATACATAGTAGATCTATAATGGAAGCAGAAGCAAAAATTATGCAAAGTTGGGCGTATTTTTCATAACTTGATTCAGCTTGTTAACTTTTTTAGACCTAGATATAAAAAAAGTCGCAGAAAATTACCACTTTGTTGAGTTATAAAAATTATTACAGAACCACTTTTTCAAAATAGAGTAAATGATTAAAATTTTCAATATATTGTCGCTGTCAGTCAGATTGTATTTTTCAATTACTAAAAAATATTATACCGCATTAGTAATATAAAACCAGATAGGAAAGTACAATTGAAAGTTGATTAGGCAACAACAGCATCACAATAATACAGCCTACACGAATACAATAACTCTACTTAATTCAACTTTTCCATTTTTCTCCAGTTAGGTATTGGTGTTAAACATCCTCTGCCAGGAGTTGGAAAGAACCTTCAAGATCATTTGGTAGTTAGTGGATTAAATTACGTTATTAACCAACCAGTATCGATATTATCACAACGATATCAAACACCAGTAAGTAAACCTACCTACAATATTATATGCTGCAACTGAGACTATTGTAATATCAAAGATTAGATTTAGTTCTATCTAAAGTTTTGGCTACCCGAGTTCATTCAATAGCCTACTTGAGTCTCCATATATATTCGAAAGTCGAGATGGTACAATGATTAATGACCAAACTGTTTCAAATAGTCATAATAACTTTGTAACATGATTTTCCCTCTAACTTGAATTTAACTGAAATCTCAAATTTTTGTTCAAAGAAAGAACCGATAATATTACAAGTTCACTTTTATGTTTTTGATCAGTTATTGAATATCTGTACAACGATGATTTAATACTGTTAAGAATTTATGACCCAAGTGTAAAAATTATTAATTATTCATGTTGTAAAATACTGAATTTTCGTTTTTTAATAGAGAAAATTATCAAAAAACGAAAATTCAGTATTTTACAATTTCCCTGTTGTTGTTGCTCTTGATCTAAAAGTAGCTTATTTTTTTGCAGGATTCTGCTGTCCAATGGTATTTATGGTCGAAAGGTCCATTAACGAACATGGGAGGTATTGAATCCATGGGATTT
>JAQIWE010001890.1:0-14439 GCA_034698565.1 Campodea plusiochaeta
GAGACCGGCATGGTAAAACGAGACCGAGACCGAGACCAGGCTTTTTGGTCTCGGTCTCGGTCTCGTAGGAACCCTAGATATGTACAATACTCAATAAAAAAAAGCTGAGAATGATTTCATATTTTTTAGAAATATCCAATATTCCTCCCTTACTTCTCACCCTTCCTATTGAATATGGAATATGCCATCTATACTTCACCCATCCTTTCTACCTCACTCTCTAATATCCTGTTGGGTATGCAAACCACACTTATTTCTCTCATTCATTCAGCACATCAGGCAAATACTAAAGAGAATATTTCGTGCTTCGCTTTCATGTTCATAATTTTACATAAAGGGATGTTACATATTTGATAAACATGTTCATCTCGCATTTTATCGACAAATGTCCATTAGAAATCAGCCATGAAAACGAATGTGGGGTTGATATAACGTTTTCTTGTATATAAAAAGTGCTGTATTATACCTGGTTTGATTGAGTTAAGAATTTTATATAATGAATGATAGAGGGACAATGAACATTGGTAACATTATTATCGTTAAAGTTGTGCTGAAGCATAATTGTTTATGAGTCTCTTTTCGAAATAAATTTGAAAGCTTGTTCTGATTTGATTCAGTTTCTCAGTGATGATATTTATATTGGAAACTTTGCAATTCTCATCTGTAATATTAAACGTAAACCACACCGATTATCAGAGTATGCAATAATTGTTTTCAGAGTCAATAATAATAATACTAAATTTTATTAGTGAATTTTTCAGGTATATACATAACGACATGATCGTTTTTGTACTAAATTATATCAATCAAGGTAATAATTACATATATAGTATAGTCAAAGTAGCAACATGTTTTCTTTAAAGATTTTAACTAAATAAACTCCTATATCATACATGTTTCCATTGTAAATTTGACTAATACAATTTGTGCTTTCAGCAATATTTTTAAGATACATTGATCTCATCGTTCTGAACCAACAATCAGAAATGTCATGTTGAAATGATTTTTGCCTCTTTAAAGTACATAAATCACAATCATCTTATGTTTGGTGTGTAATTAGCCCACGTAAAGATCAATTATACACCAAACATCTAAAATTCCAGGTAAGATGTTTCCGCTAAAGTTAAAATAGAGGGAGTTATTGCTCTCATAATGTTGTGGCATCACTTTGTTATTCCTCAATTTTGCAATTCATATCTTCGAACAAAGCGCACTGCCACAGTACCTATTTACTGCTACGTCAATATATTACAGACAAAAAAATATTAACAAAGACATTAATTTTTTAATCATTTCTAACATCAATAAATTTTAATTAAGTAAAAGCTTCAAATGATATATCGTTCGTTTTTATCTACTGTATACAGAAGCAAATAAAACAGCGCAAAATGGATACGGAATGATAAAAGCACACACAAGAGATTCAAAACAAAAATGAGCACAACATGTATAGTTAAAACAAACCATTCTATAAATATATAAAGAGGGAATGAAAGCAAGGAGTAAAGCAAGTCTGAGATGCCTTCTAATATGTTGTATAAATATCACATATTTGACATGTTGACCTCCTCCGCTGACCTCAGAACAGCAAGCAAGTGTTTTTCTCTTGTAAGAGAATTTAATACTTCCTGTGAGGAAGGGACGAAATGACAGTGCAGCGTGTGGACAACTGGTCAAAAGATTGAAAAATGTATCAGTCGTAGAGAAGAAGATATAGTAAATGGTGTCAAAAGCAGGAAACGGGTACTAAGAAATAACATATTCATCAATGTAAACGATCAATTACAGCAAAAAATTTAAATCGTTCAAACTGAGACTTTCTGCTGGTTGGAATCTTCTTCTTTCATTTGTTATTTAATTTACTGTGACGAGTATCAAAGTATCAAACTGATTTACAAAAAAGTTCAATTTCAGTGTTATTTGAAAGTTCCTTGGTTCGTCCCAAAATATTCTAGCACTGCACGGAAACGACACTTCAAATAATATTATTTGTAATTTATTAGGTTTCTAACAATCATACATATTTTCCTTAGATTTCATGAAAGTATTGTACACAAAAAATGCGAATAGGAAACCTTCACCAATATACTCATTTTAGAATTTTGAAAATATAACACTGATGATAAAATTAAAATTAATAAATAATAACATACCTGCATATAATTTATTGTGTTCATCACAGCTAAAAAAAGCCTTAGAATAAGTATATGTTTCGGCAGATTTTGTAAAATTCTTCTTGACATAATAATATACCACTGCTTCAAAGACGGCGTTTAGTTATTCTTTTCAGTAAAAATCATACACTGCATTGTCATTATTTTTATATATTTTGACAGTATTCTAGAACTGTAGCCCTAAAGTGAATTCGTCGCACATAAGACATACAGATTATTAATTCCAGTCATTTCTTGAAAATAAACTAATGTGCACAATCTACAAAAACTATAATAAATAAATTTGTTGAATGAAACTAACAATAATAAACACAAAAAAGCTGTAACTGAAAGAATGTACACATGATGAAGTTTACCTAAAGAGAAGAAAATCCATTGCACATTGTAGAGTTAAAAAGTAAACTTGAGAAGCCACAAATAAGAATTACATTGTAGAGGGAAAAAGTGTTAAGGGATAATATATTTCGTGCCTGGTGTCTGTGAGATGGTAACACATATATATACTCTACTAAAGTGAAATGTGAACTTTTTCTTCTCTCGAGGGGTTACATTGGGTAAATAACCTTTTCTCTTTTACTTATCTCTTCCTTACAGTATTCTACAACATTCTATGTTGTGATTGGAACAAAATATAATATTCTTTGCTCAACTTTTCTTACTTTTTTGTGATAAATTTACAGAAATGAATTTTCCCTTATTGTCAGCAAATACATTTTAGTTATCCCTTAATGTAAATATTTCTGAATTCTGGTACATTTCAGCAAATGAAGAAATATAATAAGTTTCTCTTACAAGAATGGTTTAATTCATATTTGGAATAAAAGAATAAGGTTTATGTTGCTGTTCATTTTGTAGAAATGATGTATATCTAGTAATAAGAACTCGATGTGAATAGAATTTGAACAGAATTTAACCTGAAGCTAATCTAAAAATCTGGGATACATCTAGCAGGAAAACTTTCAAATGTCTATGCCATCGTTTCCTATATGTACCATATTTATATGTAGATATGTAACATTGTCTAATTCAGAAAGTGATTATAAGAGTATTTTTTTTTATCTTTGACCATGATATGCTATATTCCATAAAAATTGTTACTTTTATATCAGCAATTTTATCAATTTCAGCAATTTTTTCTACAAAGGAAGTTTTCGTATTGGTATTATAAGCTACGATATGAATATTAGTTTTCAGTTTATTCTATTGTGTATAATAAAGTGAAGTTGCCAGAAGTTTATACACAAAATCACCAATTTATAGAAAACAACTATACTGATGACCAAACTTTTCAAATTTCAAGATTCTTATTCTATTGTCTTGTTGAGATTAGAGACAAGACTATGCTCATTTACTATATTGATACTGCAAAACAAGACAAGTTAATAAGAGTATGTGATTCTATGTTGCATGGAAGAGAGGGCCTTTAGGCCCTAATGCGGCATGTTTCTGTGTGAAATAAAGCAATTTATTGTTATTATTATTATTATTCTATTTCTCATAAAGTCAAGACTCTTTTGATCTGACTGTTGCAAAAGTATTGAAAAATATCGATGCTTGAGTCAACCATTCAAATGTTTGACCTTTGGGTTATACAATAGACGATTTTAGAATACTGTTAAAAACTTTTGAATTATGTATATACTGAGGTGAGCTCGTATTTGTATGAAAACTTTGTTTCAGTTTCGCACATTTCATCAGCTATAATGAAACTTTTGGTTTTGTTTATTACATCGTATACTTCAGATTTAATCAGATTGCAGTAGTTTTCCCTTTCCAATAGCTCGCTTTAATTTTCACAGAATAAAGATTATACTATTTTTCTTCGTTTTTTTTTTTTTTTCGTGTTTCAATAGTGGATTTCTGATAAAAACTTGATGAGAACTGGATGAAGCCGATGAGGCGATGAACTTAGGTTCATCATTTCTACAGTTTTATTATATAGTTATTAATTCAACTACATTATACAGTTTGAAATATCACATGAATGTTCAATTCGCAGTGAATAACATGACAGCTCAAAGGCAACAAATGAATTTCATTGGAGTTGGATATGTTGATACCTGATGATTTGTAAAATGAACGGAGTTATAAAATTGAACAATTTTCACACGAATGATTAAAAAAAACTTAAGTTTGAGTTTCATTTCTTTTTCTCGAGGAAATTATTTTCTATCAGTTGAATGTAAAAAATTCAGCAGATTGACCAATCATAATAAAGAGTTTGTTGCGGCAGCATGGCTACGTAATAAAATACTCTTGGAACTATGATAGTTGAATTTTGTGATTAGTATCTATTTCCGTTCAGTATTTATTTTTTGTTGATCATTACAATAAATGTCGATTTCAATAGAAAATAAGAATTTTCAATGTTCTAAGGTTTTTGAATTTCCGACATGACTATTTCATCCACTTTCAAAGCTTTTTTGAATCAACGTATAAAATGAAAGAAGACAAATGACAGTATAACAACCAGGAAAAAACTTATTCAAACTTCTTTTACGTGGCAATATAAATTCTCCATCTCCTATTGTAATAACTCCCTTCTTCAAAGTCGTGAAAAGATGTGACCAATAAACCGAATATGCTGGAAAAACTACAGTACTGCTCTATAGTCCTAACCACATTAAACAATCAAAACAAAAGTATAATTTAACGTCTAATTCTAAGCCATACACAATTATATTCTGCTTGAGTGAAATCGTTAATTTTCCTTCTGATTGTCCAAATGAGTACGAGAGAGAGAGAAGGGAGGGAGGGCATGTCTGTTTTCCTTTCTTTCCAGAAGGGTGCGCACTAGAGTGAGCGTTCTAGAGGAATCTACGGTTGTATTCGTTATTTTATGTAATGATCAATATTCTTCCCCACAGCAAAGTCTCTCGTTGGTAATTGGTTGGTGTTTCCTCGCTTGTGGCACACCTACTGTACCATGGAGTTTGGAAAAAGATGGAAGAGAAGGGGGAGAGAGGAAGAGTTGAAGAGAGAGAAGAGAAGAGGGGGAGGAAAACCAAGAGAGAAGGCTGATGCTGCTCCTGGAAATGAAACTGTGCTGCTGCGTTAATAAAAAGTGTTCTTTATTCGCTGGGTCGTAAAATAAACACACAAAGTAACTATTAAAAATTGCTTTGGATTAGCATTTTACAATAGCAAACAGTGAATGCTCGTGAATAAGTTATCCTCCTAAATTAGCTGGAATTTCTATTCGGGACATTTGAGATATTGATCAGTCATGAGATGTATGATGGTATCAGATTTTGTTTGGCTGTGTAATGGAAATTAATTTTCACTTTCAATGGATATATTTATTTAGTACTTGAGAATTACAACATCCAAAACCATAATTATAATTACCCCCTGTTGATAAACAATTATTATAAAGATTAGTTTAATTTCAAAACATCTTGTTTCAACTGCCGAATGAGCTAATACATATCCTCAACCTCATTTTGTGATATCTTTCGAACAAGTACAACTTTCTTTATGATTAGACAAATAATGAAATACCGAACAATCCCTATACCAATGGAATGTATTGTATAGCTGCATTGAAATCTCTTGAAGTTTGAGAATCAGAGAGTGAAATAAGTGAGAAGAGTTAATAGGAGATTACGTTCTTAACAGTAATGGTTCCTTTGTCTAATATTTTATCCCTTCAACAGGATCTCATTTGTCTTACAATTCTCTCTATCACTAGAAATTCACACGGTATCGGATTCTGGATGGCTCAAACAATATATGAAATAGTAACCTAAATAATAGTAATTGTATCATACGATCCGTCTCGGTGTTTATTATAATATATAGTTTAGTGAAATGATATCCCATTTCCCATACCGTTTTTTTTTTTTTTTTTCAAACTTATTTCGTTATAAGTATTACATTGATATTTCCAATGGTGGCGAAGAGTTTGACAAAAGTCATATGTGCATGTCCAAATTGCAATTTGCAAAAATTTAATCTGGAGATTTTTAATAAGTTGTGTTTTTTTTTGTTAGGCTAGTTTTCGTCACTAAAAATATCAATTGTATTGATGAATGGAGTCTACATTTGATTTACGTTAAATGATTATTCGAAAATAACATAAAGAATTTTAACGTGTAAATACAGCATAATTAAATAACTACTCGTTTAATGTTATATCGCTTCAATTTTCGCTACCTATTAAAGGTATATACACAGGTCTTTAATTTATTATTTGAAAGAGACATCAATTTACATTATAGTTTATACTAATTATGGAATGTGAATTATATATAGACTATAGAACTCGCTCTACATAAAATTAACAAAGCTTTTACTCATTCATAAGCACAAATGCAAAACAGTGCGCGGATGTTTTAGCACATTAAAATCAATATGAAATTTACCTCTCGACAGCATATACATGTAAGAGAATTTGCTGCTCAGTTTGGTCATTATCAGAGAGAAAATAATGTAGGTCATTTTAAGTATGTTCGTAGCAAAAATGACAATGCATTTCTATAATTATATAAAATAATAACTTAGGCTATTTCGCTTAGATGCATTGTCCCCTGTTTATGTTTCTTTCATTTAATTAAACTGTGAAGTTGGCTATTTTCTTAGTAACGAAAACCTTTTTATAGAGTTAATAACTTATAAAACATAGCAAGAATTATTTTAGTTTATATGCATTAAAACATACATTTGAAAATATTTTACTGTAGTTAATTTGATGTTGTTATTCTGTGACATCTGTCAATTTACTGTGTATGGTAAACAGATATAAATAAACATATATTCTCTCTATGAAATAATAATAATAAAGGAAATTTTTTATGAAATCTCCACGTGGGATAATGATCTATATATACAGAAGTCTTATACTTTCTTCAGTTTTTATGTGAGACTGTGAGAGAGTAACCGAACGCGATTTCGTGACTATATAGTTTTGTACAGCAAATAACACCGACTTCAAGCATTTTCCTGCGGATTGAGAAAATTAGTCAGTGATAATATTATAGATTGAAAGAATTTTGCATATGTTAATATGTTATGGAAGCTTTTGTACTGATAGTTTTCAACATCCATTTTCTTAAAGGCTCTTATCTCTCACAATAAAAGGCGATTTTCTCGTGAATTCGTGAATTTCTGCAAACTCATTATCAAACAATTTACAATATTGGAAAGTGTTAAAGGTAAATATAAACAGATGAAAACATGCAAAATATTTAAGGTTTTAAAATTGACTGTTTCAGCAGGCTTTCCCACTGTCTAGGCAAGATAATATTTGGCTCATTGTCACTGTGACAGGAACTTTTTTGAATGTACTGATTCGAATTAGTAGGCTTTCTAAAGACTGATGTTTTCAAAATTCCTGTAGTTTCTCTTGTTATATCCACATTTAGAAAATAAATTTTATTGTCAAATTCGTTAGTAAATTAGAATTTTAATACAACATCAACGTTGCGATTAAACCACAGTCAACAATATTGGACGTATTCTAGACCACAAGAAAGATGTAAAGACAAAGGAAAAATTACCAGGAGTCTTCAAACTAACGTGTAGAAAGTGTAAGAAATCATACGTTTGTCAAATGGGTAGACGATTTGATGAACGGGTTGAAGAATATCGAGCTAATCTACGTCTGGGTCATTCAAATAAATCTACTTTTGCAAAACATGCGTTAAATACATCTCATTTGATTAATTGAAATAGTGCTATTTTATTGTACAAAGGTGGAACAGTTTACTATCTATGTTATGTTGAGTCCATCCACATAAAAGCCAAAGATGAAACTGCTCTCAACGAAACGCCTGGAATTAATGTTCCTAGAACGTGGGAATAAGCCTGCTGAAACAGTCAATTTTAAAACCTTAAATATTTTGCATGTTTTCATCTGTTTATATTTATCTTTAACACATTCCAATAATTATTGTAAATTGTTTGATAATGAGTTTGCATTAAACTCGAAAATTCACGAGAAAATCGTCTTTTATTGTGACATTTGTGAGAGATAAGTGCCTTTAAGAAAATGTTTGCATATGTTAATTGAAAATAAATGATGATAAGAAAAATAACATCTTTCAATAGTTTCCTAAATAAAGTAAAAAATATGGGAGGGTCAATGACATTCTGTTGTAAATGACAGAGAAATTAGTGTTTTCTTATATTGGAAAATTTTTTGCTTCGCGTGAGAACCCAAAATTATACTCCACAGGATATACGTTAGTAGTTACAGCAATAAATTTTCCAATTGTATGAGAATGAAAGACATCAATTACTGTATCTAACAAATTGCTCTTCATTGCTTGTACTGAATGAATCATGAATGGACTTACATTAATCAAGAAAGGTAGAACATCCATCTACATTACGTGGAATTCAACTGTTACATTGTGTACCTAAAGTTTTTCCTAAAGAAAAATGCCATACATACCATCAGTAATCAATCGTCGATACATAATTTCTTTTGCATAGTATTAACGTTTAAAATAATTTAAAAATATGCTGGATTTACTGTTATTTCAATTGAAGTTTTTGAGTAAGATATCTTATAAAACGAGAAGTCTCTATATCCCATTGACAATTATTGAATTCAAACCTAGTATATTAATAAATAAATGACAAAGTTCCACTCTTTTCTTTTTTAGTCGATTTTTCTTATTGTTCTTAATTTTCCTTTTATAATGTAAAGAAGCTAACAGAACACTATCCCTTTACGAGTTACACCCTTTAATGTTCCTAAAAGAAAAGTAACAGTGTTCTACGAGTATATTGGATGAAAATGCAGCATAATATATTTCATAAAAACTATAAGTGTCTCTGACGGAGTGTCGATACATTTTGAAATTGAGTATAAGAATAATTTAAAAAACATCTTTTCCAATTAGAATTGATTTACGACATAAAAAAGGATTAAATATATACCAATAGCTCGGGTCTGCTCGGGTCTGCTCGGGTCGGTTCTCTCTGCTCGGGTCGGTTCGGGTACTATATAGTTATCGGGATAAGCAGAGTCTCAGAGATATTTTTCTCTTTTTCATTCTTTCCCAATAAAAGGAAAGTAATTTTAAGTAAAATAATATGAATATTGTTATATGATTATCAGCACTATTACCAAAATAAAATATCAACAATCCGTCACTATTAATATTCTTGAAAATAAAATTCAAACAATAGATTGAGCAAGGAAATAAAATGATATTTTTTCATTCTTTCTCTTTTGTTTTCTCTCAGAAGGAATGATTTATGGAGTAAAATCTCCTTTGTGATGTAAATTTAATTGTCTGTTGAAGAGACATATTCTTGAAAGAGGGGAAATATTTCTTAAATTACGCTACTCATGTCTTAAGAATAAGTAAATGATGATGGAATATGTGATAAACTTCTTGAAACGGAACACTACTTTCATAGCCCCTATATATTACCTTGCAGAATTATTATAAGCTTTAACTAGCATGCAAAGAGTGATTTCGTTCTTTTACGGAAAGATAAATATTACTAAAATATATGGTTGAAATATCGTAACTGAATAATTTTTACATTGGGACAATAATTCAAATCACGTTCGAAAGAATATAAACGCCCCTAGTTTAGTATAGAAAAATATTATTCTTTGCTTATGTTAAAATCTGATGTTAGTATTGGAGTTTTGTAAAAATTCAAGTAAGTACAGAACCACGAGCTAGTATATTTAGACATGCTCAAAACGCATATAAAGTTTTAGAATTCTGAAGATCCGTATTTATTAAGTTCATAACAGGGTAATGTAAAAATGCTTCAATAATAAATAGCTTTGTTCCTCTGGGATATAGTGTTTCCAAAATCTTACGGACCCAAATCGATTAACTCCTCAAGGGTGTTTCTGACATTCCAACAATTGATAATCCTTTGTTGACTTATTTGTTATCTTTGACCAGCCTGCAGTATGGAAAATACACAATATTATTTGAACCACCCAAACAAGTGGTCAACAATGGGTTTACCCGTCAAAATAGTTTGAAGACATAATCAGTTTGAATCCGTAAGATTTTGGAAGGACTATAAATTGATTCGAATATTGTCAGAGAGCCTTTGTTGCTAATATTAATACCCACATATAAATATTTATAACTTGCTGTTCATTAATCTTTTAATTTTATTCTTTCGAGTAAATAAAGTTATCAATTATTTTATCCGGAATTATTGTTGTGATATTTAAACTACTGAAGGGCTTTTCGTCATTAGAGGAAATGTACAAAATACAATCAATGGTATTGCTTCATTTCTTTTAACTTTCAAGAATAGAAAAATAAAAATCATAAATTTCTCTCTTAAATAAATATACTCATTATTATAAAACATCGTTTATATTTCCTCAATTTAATAAACCTTAAATAAGTATTTAAACACATAAAAAACTTTTAATAATTTCTAATAAAGTGAGGTATAATATTATCTGCCACTGTGTAACCACCAGTATTATCGTACATCATTTTATATTATTTACTCCCATAAATGTCTTGAGCACTTCCTTGCCATTTGAGCTTCCCGTGCGACCAAAGCTATAGATTAATAATAATGGCTTGTACATCTGTTCCCAGTGGCAAATGACATCTCTCAAAGAAGGTCAAAATGTTAAACGATGTCTTTCCTTCAATAAATTACAACTCAACTGATGGTGGATGCACCTGCTTACGAAATTTTACTTGGACTCAGAGTTATATTAATAATAACAAACTATAACAAGATAAAATGAAAAAGGGAAAAGAATTTGAATTCATTTAACAATAAAGTATGTTGATTCTCTTTCATATAGAAAGTCGTCAATCTTTCATAGCTCTAAGATATATTATTGTATGAATATTGTACATGAATAAACACGATTCATTCAAAGTACAATGCAATATAGGGGTTTTGGGTAAATTCCAAATATTTATGAGTAATATTAAATTACAATTCTATCATTAATTATAACAAAACAAAAGCAGAAATGATATGTCAAACAAAATATCTGTGATGGATAACAATACCAGAAAGGTATTTTTGTAAGAAAAGATTATGTGATGTTAATATTCAACGCATTTCATGTACAATCGTGGACTTTCGAAAATATTTCGTAATTCCCTTCATAAGATTGAATTTTAAACTTATTTATTTCCAACTTATTTTTTAAAAGTAATAATAATAATAATAAAATTACTTACTATGAAAACCAGTGCAAATATACTCTTCGGCAGCAGCAATATACAATACAAATGCAATAAAGTTTTACTTTCTGAATTAAATTTAGAACTCAGATGTCTCTAAAATAGTAATCAGTAATATGAACAACAATAACATGCTATATATCAGGTCACTGTAAGATATAGTGATTTCTGCATTTATTAAAATAATTTCTATACACTGACTTGATCGGCTTAATATGAGGGTTTTACTGAAAGTTTCCGGATACTCCCAAAGCGAACATCACTCGAACTTTCGGGATAATTCATTACTTTGAAAGCACATGTTGTTATCACTTTATATCTCTGAAAAATCACGTCTTTATTTCTATTGAATTAATTTTTAAAGTACATTAAATTGAGCAAAATCACTGATTCGGGATATAGCGTGAAAATGTAGTTTCGGATGATGATTTACCAATTTATTATTATTTTGGTACCATGGAACGATGATAGTATCTTTATTCATTACTTTTTTTAATAGTCTTCCAGAGGAAGACATCATTATACCGACTTTTTAATACTCGTTAAAGTGGTAGTGTATTTATGAATTACACATTTTAGTGAGTTGAAAATGTCCGTAAATATGATCTTTGATATCGCCGACCTAAAGTTCAGCAAGGTTTTGACTATCTCCAGGATACGAGATACATTTTTTAAATTCATCTTCCTTTTTTTAAAACCTATGTTTTTATGCGTAATTTAAATATACTGGAAGTCAGAGAGAAATTTGTATCTACAATTTTTAACAACACTCTACATTCATGAATTCAATTATATAATATAGAATTCTAATGTCCCATTAAGTTAAAAAAGTTTCATATCTACACAATCCAAAAAATGTCACCATCCAAAACGACATTCTTCAAGCTTTTTCCCGATACCCTGATTTTATTCCACATATTGTGTTACATAAACTGATCCAACAGAAATAGAGACCTGATTTTTCAGGTGTTTCAAACAAGCCATCCCAGCGATTCTTGTTGGTTTGGGAGTATCTAGAACTTTCAGCAGCAAGACCCTTGATCCCTCGTATAATAAAGCTTCTTACATATAATATAATATTATTTCAGAATAAAATCTTTCTATGCCGATCAATAGTAATATGACAAATCATTTTATTATATTTTTCTAAAGAATTCTAAACAAAAATACTGTAATAAAAATATATTATGGTTTAAAATCTGACTATGACCGTATTTCAGTTCACACTAAATCACAAGTGGCTAAAAGGCAAAAGTGAAACCAATATACAACTTTAATAAATGTTTATCCTTTAAAGAAACTTTCTTCAACTGCTAGTCTTCATAATTTTGGACTCCCAGCTTTTTCCATATTTTCGAGAGGGAAGATTTTTATAGGACGATTAATGTTTCACTTTTAAAGAACTGACTGCTCACTCAACGAGTGCAGTTTCACGCTTGTCGGGTTTAAGTATTGTACACAATCACACGCACTTCTACTAAAGGAGATACTTTTTCAAAAACTTTGTGTCTGGCCTGTCTGCTTTATAGTTGCTATATGATTTAAAATGCTCACCATTTGACACTTCATTCAGAGAGAATAACCGCATTTTTACTTTTTTTTTCTTCATTATGAATCTTAGTCCGCAGAATCAAGATATCGAATTTTATGTTATCGTTTGTTTTTGTGATGCAGAGAAGAAGAAATGTCCACTATTAAGTTCATTTTATTTAGAAGAAAATAAAATTTTACAACGGTCAAAACTGTACAACTTTACCAAACTGTTTACATAATATTACATCCTGGAAGTTAAAGAATATTCATAAACTATATGCAAATTAATGGTAATAATCGTGCATTTATAATTTCAAATACCATTTATTTATTCGTATTTGAGTTCGATTTAGCAGTCGCAATCATCATAATTACAGACAAGCATTTGACTTCCTAATAATTTAGACTAATGTAACAGTAGCTGCAAATGTAAACATCCTAACTTTTCATTCTCACCGCAGGAGGTTACACCAGATTGATTTGTTGGATATCTTAGTATACCAAAACATGATTCCTTGAAGAAAAAATGAAACAGATTCTTAAATCCTGATGTTATGGATTTATATGAAATAACTTAAAAACTTCAGGAATTTTATACAGTATACATGGTGGTCCAAAAAAATGGGACGCTTTTATAGAATGTTATATTTTCTGAAATAATGAAGTTAGAGAAACGAAACAAAAAGCATGAAGATTTTCTTGTTTTCGTTTCAAAAATATATTATGGTTGTATGGTAATTCATGCCGTATTCCGTATTATTATTTTTTTTTCATTATTTAATCGCTCTTTATCCCTCTAAATAAATTAGTCCTCCCTAAATTTCGAACCAGGCGTGATTGCCTCACGTCAATTATGAAATCGATTGGATAGAGTAACTTATCAAAAAACGTGTGTATAGATTATAGATAGATGCTGTTTTTTTGACAATTTCTGAATTTGAGTGAAGGATTAATAATTAGCTACATAAACAAATAATTCGCAATAGGGTTCCAAATAAGAAAGACAAGAGATATGGATAATTAAAAACAATTGCTAAAGAGATGACACTTATTTCTTGTTGACGATTTGAGTATAAGTATAATAAATTTTACAAGCAATTATTGTCGATACTTTCAAATTCGAACATGTCCTTGTCAGCAAAATAATGAATTGGCAGAACGCAGTAGTGCAATTATAGGGGGTGCCTATAGCTTATAATTATGATATTAAATAATATTGGTAAAATCCATTTCTACAAAAAAAAACTATTCTTCAGGACTCATTATTCAGCATAAAAACTTAACTCCATGAAGCAGCATACAGGGCCGCATCATGAACCGTCACTAACCGTGACTAAACGCAACCCAACATATCTATTCCAAAAAGAAAGACACTACAAAAGTGTCGTAGCCAGCACGTATTATTGTGTGCATATATAAATACTCGTTTTGTTCGCACTTTTTTGTGTTTAGTGATCCCTATCGCAAATGTTATTTTTCGTTGCTCTTCTATAGTATCAGGGAAGCAGAGAGAGAGGAGTTCACGGAGAGAAGTAGGGAGGGAGAGATAGAGATGGTATGAGAGGGAGGGAGGAGGGAACAATAGG
>JAQIWE010001891.1:0-14438 GCA_034698565.1 Campodea plusiochaeta
ATACGAGCTATTGTAAAAATAAACTTAGCCACTTTTTTCGTACTTTTCTTGTATTATTCCACTCGCATTACCCTCATAATTTGCTGTTAAAAAGCCCACTGAACAAGGAAGCTTTTGATCTGTGTGTATATGTAACACACAAAGTAGTTTTTTTTACAGGTTAAAGCTTTCGACGATTCCAGTAGGAATAAAAAAATTTAAGCGATCCAAATTAAGAACATTATTATGCAATATTGGTCAGAATATAATCTAACCTTTCATTGTCGATAACAGAAATAAAGAAATATTTAATTTAGAATAAAGAAGTAAAATAAATATATATGAAGATCTAGAACTCATTTAATAACATTACCTCACAAATGTCAGAATCTATATTTAAAACTACTTTAGTTAATTGCATTTCATGTACATTTAATTATTTTACCGCAATACGTTTCTCTAATTACCGAAGAGCATCCATTTAAAGTGAGCGATCCCTCTTGAAAACAGGCTACCTAACAATCACACCATATATAGGATTCAAAGGCGGTAATGTAAATCTTGAGGAAACCCAAATTTCTGTAAACAAACATTTTGTCTCGACAAGCCACTTCTACTAGAACTGTATAATTTCCTTTACACAGAGCGAGCCAACAAAATCCACTATTTACGATTGAGTGCAGTAACCATTCAAGCCAGTAAACGTAGGATATTTGCGATGTAAACTTGTTCCTCCAGACTAGAATATCTATATAATTCAGAGTTTGTAGAACACCGTCTCCCCGTCTAACTACTAAGTTCTACAGTGAAGTATCTACGGAGGAGAAACATGACATTAATGGTAATTGCTACTTCGAAGTCCTCAGGCTGCTTCCTGTCATTAGAAGGTGTAATTTTGAAAATATGACTAACGTGAGGACAAACTTTTATCAACTTTTTTTTTCACTTGGAGTACACTTGACTGAGGTTCTTGTTTATAATTATTACGTTTATAAACATATCTTTCGGATCTCCAACTCACTACGTTTTTATTCCAAGTCATGCATGGAATTTTTATTATGCATAATTATATCACAATATTATGATGTGTTTTGCGTTTAAAATAAAGGATAAGTTGTTATTAAGTAGAATTTACTGTTGCAAAGTTATTTTGCAGGTATAATTCAGGGCTACTTTATTAGAAAATCAAGAAGTGTGAAATTATTGCTTGGAGCTCAATAAAACTAATTAATTATCCGTGATTTGGATATTGGTTTCCACTTTAGCAAACTTGTTTATCCAGAAATACGTTTTACGTCCAAAAACAAGAGTTTATAATAGTAGGAGTGGTCATTCTAATTTTAAAACTGGTTTCAAGATTGTCGTTAAATATTATATATGATCATAAAATACGTACACAAAAAATATCTGAATCATCAGGGTCATATTAGGATTTACTGACGTTAATGACAAACTGAATGTTATTTTTAGAATAATATTATTTATAATAAATTAATGATTCAACAGCAAAAAATAACTGACAATCAGTTTGGAGCAGATATCTCAGAAGCAACCTGAGGAGTCTATTCGATTGTAAATATAGACTGTACCATCGTTATCTCATGTACAAAACTACTTCTACACCAAACAAACTTCTATCCGAATACTTACTGTGGACCCCAAAAAAGAAATAAAATATATATGAAAGATATGACTCACCTAAAACAGAAAGCTTGGCATCAGCTCTAATGACTTTGTTATATCTTGCAGGGCCAACTTGACACTGATATTCACCATCATCACGTAATGTCACATTCAATATGCGAAGATGATTATTTCCATTGGCTCCATCGCCAAGCATTGTGAACCGTGGAAAACCAGGAATATCACGTTCGAAACCTGAGGAAGAAAGAAAAAAAATGGTTGTAGTTGTTTTTCTTTTTTACCTTCAAAATAGTCTGTGACTATTTTGTGAATGGTAAATATTATATTGAATTGCGATAGAATTTGATATACAGACTATTGATGTCGGTCATAATATGAAATATTTTCGAAGGGAATTTATTCTTAAAAAAAAAAAAAAAAAAATGTGTCAACTACTGCCTTTGGTCAAAGAACTTATCAAACACTTTATTATTTCCCATTTTCCAAAATACATATGTTGTTTATCACATACCTATAAAGACTACTTTCAAAAGCCGTTTTACTTATAATATTTTGGAAAAAGATTCTTTTATAACAAATGCCCACTCTGTCATACTTGTAGTAAGTATCTGTCTTCTAGATGAGAATATAGTATGTATTCCCTCCTATGGTGTGCTATATATTTCGTTTAGCAGAAGCTAAAACTAAATTGGATGTGGTTGTATGTGGATAAGCTGTAAAGCCAGTCGTTATTCCATGCATTTCAGCAATAAAACACCATATTCCATTCGGCAGTACTTTCGAAGAAAAAACATCAAGAAAATAAACAAATTGCGACAATAAAATGAAATACGAGTTTAAAACGCTCAAGAATTTCCAAACACACGGAGAATGAAATAAGAGTTAGTTGAATAATCGTTCCAGTTTAAGTGTTGTTTCCTACAGTGTTTAACGATTCGTATGGTCTATTATAAAGGCACACCACCATCCTGTTGCAGGCAAATAGGTAATGTAAAGCAAATCACAATCATACTGTATGTACAGATTCACATGTCACGGGAATAAAATAATTCCACGAATAATACATAGGATACCAGAGACCACTCAAGAAGCGTTGGGTTCTGTATAAAGCAGATAACGACAATTAAATAATTTATTATTTTTTTATGTCGTTTATCTAGTATAATCATCTAGCATATCTGGTATAATTATTAAAACTGAAAATATGTAGTTGACTATAAACTAAACTATTATTATATCAATTTCTAAACACAAAAAATATTCCCAATATATTATAATTAATGTTCTACAGGCTACATAAATTTTTATTTTTCCAATATAAATATAGCGTGAGAAAAAAATCATTCTAAAATGTGATTACTTCATCCTTTGTATTGTTGAACTGTTACTGTATTATTGAATTCATGGTCAAGTTGAATGGATATTATGAACTTGAATTTCATTCATAGGAAGTTGTTTGGCTTCTACGAATTCACACCATCTTTTCATTCAACAAAACCATCTTATAAGGTATACTCAGAAGGTATATATGATATTAAAGAGCCAATCAAAATAAAGTACTGTAGCCATTCATTAAGGGGACAATAGGAAGTTACTATTTTGTTGGCAAAGAGAGTTCACTCCAATTGTTTTGAAGGAATTTATTTTCTCTCATTCTTTGTTGAGAATATTACTTTTGTGATATAACGACCTTCTTTTAATGTTTCACTCTACCCTGCTGTTTCTCTCTATATTATTTCAGCTGTATGACTATAATTAAAAGAGATACAGAAATAGACTATGCCGAAGTACGGCTGTGGATCTCTCAATCAAAAATATTTACTTTAATTTACAAATCATCATTTTACAATGGTATGTACAAGAAGTTTAGTCATAGTTCAGAAGACAAGGTTGAGTTCAGATCCACATCAGGTTCATTCATTTGATAAGTTGAATCTGTTATTTCTGCTGTTCTAAGTGTCGCCTACGTTTTCCAATTACTTGCTTGTCAAATTCTGATCATATAAAAAGGTTCCAGTCAAATAGAACAGTAAAATATAATTTGCTACAAGCTGCAAACAACGAAAATTAAAATGCAATATTCAATATGATTCTCATTTTCTCAATGATTTACGAGAATTGCTAAACAACGCACGTACATCATTAAGCGTTTCCCAATGTCACAAAGCTAATAACCTGGTCTTCAAGTTAACGGGCTATATTTCGCTGGCAAAAGTGGGGGCAGTTTCTAATTCTCCTAATAAAAATTCTCTATACAATGTACCGCATTCTTGGAGAGTGGAATATATATACACCCTTCGTAACACAAAAGAAAAGAAAATTAAATTTTGTCCAAGCACGAAAGAAGAAAAAAATCCCATTACTGTTTAAAAAGAGTAAAGGAGGGAGAAAAGTAGAGTTCGTTTTAGTGAAGCACCTTCATCCAAATACGAATTAGATACCCCAACACTAAAACACTTCACAGTAACCAAAAGCAAGAGAGAAAGGAAATGACACAAGTGCTTTCCTCGAAGGGGTACTCAATAAGCAATTCCAGGGTACAAATTGAGCACAACTCAAGTAAATCTCCTCACAATCCAGATTCAATCTATTACTATTTTGAAAGTTGCGTATGTACCGAAAATACAAAGTCAATCGGTTGTAATTGCTATAATTTGCTCTTTTATTATTTTTTTAAGTGGATATTTTCAAATCAAATGATATCTCCAATAAACTATGAATCTTCAATACCTCAATGTTATAAGCTGCTGACTTCCAAATATCGAGCAGTTTTATTTTGTTTTGCACCTTATTTATAGACAAAATTATCCCTATAGTTCTGATCAATTATTTCTACTATCACAATATTTCATAACTTCACTTTCCCTAATCAAAGAAATCTCCAAATTTTTAACCAAAATCTTAAAATTGAAGCAATAAAAAAACTTTCTATCTAGAAATGCATTACTGTGACAAACCCAAATAACTTTCACCTCAACTCCTGTTAATTCCTCTGAATTCCGTCATCAACAACGAACGGAATGGTGTTTCGAGAGCAGACAATTTTTATCGAGTACCCCTCTGTTTTCCACACTTCTCTTTCCATACAGTTTCCCCAACCATTTTCCCCCTCACGAGAAATAGAGTACGTGGTGGGTTCAAGTACAATGTTTGTGTTTTCTGCTCTTCACTACCAAACACTATAGATCCAATTCTACACTTGAAACTTTTTTCATCATGCTAAATACGCCTCGTAGCTTTCTCATTAGAACGATTAGGGAAATTACTTTGAACGGGACGAACGGGACCGTAGACGGGCGAAGATGGAAAGAATTTTACTCAAATGAGGTTTCCAACTACTTCTAGTTAGATGTCATTAAAGTGCTCGCTTTGTTCTCCGCCTAACAAGATTGTTGTACAACTTGCTTTAATGAATAATTGCAGTCCACTCTATCCAACGTTTTTCTATGTAAAAGAGTTCAAATCAGTGTAATCAGTTAGATTCTGAGATAACTTGTGTTGAAATGTTTGGTTTCAGTCAATTGACTCAGATAGAATAAACGCTACTTACTGTTGAGAGAACGTATTTCTGGGAAATTGTGTTAAATTTGAAAGAGCAATCAAATAGTCAAGTTCATTTGAATATTATAGTATCTGCTAAATACACCAGGAAGAGACAAGAGAGTTAAAAGTAATCATTTCTCGAACTTCAAGATACCAAAAGCAACAGAAATATACTTAAAATAAATTCACAGCGTATACATAGCACTTTTTGTCACATAAATCAAAACTTCCACTCAAAATTCCAAACATAATATTCCAAAGGATTTCCGCCATACTGAAGTTCAGGTAACATATAAAGCATTAAACTATAGTGTAATACCTTTAGCAGCTTCAACTTTCTTTAAGGCGTTGTAAGCTTGTTTTGGAAATGGTGTAGTTGTGATTGTGAAGTTGGAGCAATAGTGAAGTTTGTTAAAGAAGGAACCGGAAAAAAAGTAAGAGAAGAAGTTCGACACCCTAGGAGCTCCCCTATCACTTGTCTGGAAAGCATCGAACAGAAAACTTTTCGTATTGCTGACTTCAACTTTTTCCTTTTACTCTTAAATTCTTCGGCTCTGGCAATTTTTTTCATTATAGACATTAAATGACTGCTTAGAGTGCAGTAAAATATTTCTTTAAAAAAGACTACCTTTTCTTTTTCTTTACCTTGTAAACAAAGAACATTTCTCATGTCTTTCAGAGGAATAACAATAAAATAAAATTTGAGAAGTTTTGTTTGAAAAGAACGCATATTAAGAGACATCGAAAAAGTTAGCCAACGCAAATAAGTTTATAAGAATATTTGAATTCGAAATAATTCTTATTGATAAAAAAGAGATGGAGGAATGCTGAAAATAAAATTATGGGTAATTTTATTCCATCAACAACCAAAAGTTCTTCCATTTAATGAGAATTGTACTTTCTCCCAGCCAAAACTTTCATTCGCATGGTTCCTTTGTATAAACATAATTGCCCCACAAGTTGTGCTATAGATGTAGAATAAATATTATACTTTGCCCACCACTGGTTGTATTTGTAGCGTAAATAATACGACTATCTATTTCACATTTCAATATTCATTTCAGTAAATGAAAATGACATAAGTACAAACCAACCAACCTATTGTTTTCCAGGAGAACAATCTCCAACAGTTTATTAATTTTAAGACAGTCCTGGCTCTTTTATGCGTAATTAATAAACCCTAAACATATATTCAAAAGGTAGAGCGAAATGTACATATACCGTGTCTTAAAGGCAAGTAGACTATAATAGAATACAGAAATGGAGTATGGATGCTTTCGTGCAGTAACAGAGTACAGTAGTATTACAAAGGCAAAATTTCATCATGTATATGTCACAGATGTCTTTCATCGATTGCTTTCTCTCACGTTTTCTCTCATATTGCACCAACATTGTATTCTACATAGGAGTTTTGGCATCTAATGTTGTATCTAATCTCACAACTCAATTTCAAGCAGATACAAAACAGAGAAAATAAGGGGGAGGGAATGGGAGGACGTTATATTCGTCTTCTAACGACTTTATGACAATTGCATATGCAACAGAGATTGGGACTTGCAAGAAAATTCGTTTCCAATTCGCTATACAGTAAAATTTATTTGATCTATTGTTTTGTATGTGTGCAAATAAGCGTTATAATACTATGTGATGAAAGCTCGAGTAACTGTATAAAATTGAAGTATCTAGGCTATATACATGTGTAAAACACAATGTATATTATCCTTCATGTATCACACAGTTTCCCCTTCGAGTAACGTACGGAATAAAACAAGGAATTATCACTCCCGGAGTTAATGTGTTCATTCAAAGAGCTTAAAACTCTCTTTACTTGTATAATGTGCCTTAAAGCAACCAAAAGTATGTGTTGTCTACTTACCACATAGTCAACTTCCATTAAGTGAGAGAGATGAGTGACCAGAAGATATATCTGGAAATGGTTGTTTGTGAACCCTTGCAGCATTAACTCTGTATACTGCTGTAATTTCAACAATTCAGTTCTCCCTATTTTATTCAGTTATTTTTTTACGTATATCACTTTGAAGAAGTTTACACATCAACTAAATCGCATTAATTTCTTGGTAAATAAACTTGCCAGAATCTGGTTTAAATCCCGTGGTAAATTGTAATTTAGATGGTCGATATTTCAAATGAAAGGAATCGTCAGAACTGAAATGGGATTGCGTCTAAAAGGTCAATGAAAAGATAGCAGAACCGAGCAAACAATTAATATCTAAATAAGTATATGTAAAATATAGTGACTTGTATAACATATCTATAATTCCTATGTGAGCTTCAAATTCACATATTCATCGAGGTAAGTAATTTTTAAATCCAATGAAATATACTCTTTTACATCGCTCTCTGAAACAATGCATCTGATTATCTTCTTCATTTTCACCCAAACCATATAGGTATTGCCCTTTTTCCTGAGTTAAGCGTTCCTCTGCCTGTGTTTACATATTGCAGGTACAGTTTAACTCCCCTCTAGGGAATAGATATCCCAATATTTTCCGTACTGAAGGATTTACCAATCAATACCTAATGAATTCCAAATAGAGGCAAAATTGCTTCGCACGACCCGTTAATTTATATTTATAATCAGTGCACTCCAATTCCTGATTAATGCGTGGACACAGCTTCAAACAATCTCAGCTAATATGAGAGAGAGGGTGGAAAAATCGAAAAAGCAATACAAAAGAACCGTTTTACATTCCGTTCATTTTTGTCCTGCCAGTAAAGTTTTGATATCATAAAACCGTTCACTGTGTGTGGTTATTTATGTTCAGTTTTCTTTAATAGTGAATTTACGGCATGACATTAACGTCTAATAGAATTTTTATTAGAAGTTTCTTTATTTTCATTTGATTATTTTAATAAATTAAGTTATATTCACAGTCCTTGTATTACAAATATGAAAAAGGGCTGTAATATAAAACTACATATCAACCTTGTTAAGTGTATTCTGAGATATCTATTTTAGAAACATAGTTCGGTTATTTTTTTGCAAAATTTTACATTTGGTAATACTATGTTATATCAGCACATTGTAGAAGATTTAATTTAGTTATTAACGATTCACATAGCCACCCTATTTATTTAAATACAGCAAAATTGAAATACTGCTACAGTTCCTACAGATACGTAAAATAAACGAAAAAACTCTTTCCCTCAAATTGATAGCTAGAAGCCAAAATCACAAATCGGTTTTACATGACAACATATCCTAACTTGAGAAAGGACTACACGCTATATTCTCACATTTCATTAAAGCGTAAGAATTTCTGCTCCACAACTTTTTTTCTTCACAAAGTAACATCGCCCATCATTTATCATTAAAACAGAGAAAAAATGGCATTGCATATATTAAGGAAAACAACAGCGTCAATGAAGACAAGGAAATGAATTGTGAAGCTCCTCCCATTGCTAGTAGATAAACTAGTATTTGAAAATCAAACACCAACTTTGCAATAGTTGATACCATTATTCATGTAAACACAAACTTGATTTTATACGATCAAAAGACGAAGGAAAAACTTGGGTAGAATGCAGAACTTGTAAATCAGTTCATAGTCCTTCGGAAAGTCTTACTATCTCTATGGAAAGTTTCTACAAGTATTCGAAACAAACAAGGAAATCCGAATACGACTATTTTTAGTCTGTATGCAACGTATAATTCCACTCCCTTTTCACTATTAGTTTTTGCTTATTTATATTCTCGCCACTTTTTCTTGTAGAACGTTTGCAGATTAAAATATGCGGACCAACCAAGTTTTTAGACGTATAAAAACTTGTGGAGTTGGAGCACAAATGGAATATAGTATACGTAATTTATAATACTTGTTCAAGTTGCCCATTCCTTTTAGGAGTTTTATAATTAATTTACAACTAATTAAATTCTGTTTTGTAATGTTGGGTTTATGTTTACTATTCATAAAGTCCTAGCAAAAATTATAATCCCTGATATAAGGCTCACACTATATGCGAGGAAACGGTTATAAGAGCACGTAATAATGCCTTAAAAGTGGCTTAGTAAGTTTATTTAAATAAATAAATAATCTGCATAAGCAACGGTAACGCCAGTATGCAACGCAACTGCATTCACTGATTGTACTGTAATAGTGTAACCTACATTTTTACCGTTTTTGCTTATTCAAAGTTCCATTAGCTCTGCAGAAAATAACAACATAATGAATAGCAAATATATATAAACAATGTATTGCTATCTATAATAAGTCTAAAAAATTCATTCTTACAATAACTCTGTACTTATTTAGAAATAATATTAAACAGTATAATGTAATCAACATAAAACAAAATTATAATTCTCTGATAGAGAAACAGTAAACGATTTCCAAAATAGTAATTTATTTATAGAACAAACACAATAGTACCAGAGTGGATGGAGGAGGAAGGGGGGTATCCCGAGCGCAATACACAGACCGTGAAAGCAATACAGGATTTATACGAAAACTCTTGGTATACAAAAATTGTCCAATCAAAAAGTGGTCCGTAACTGATTGTACCGACTACCGAGAATACTCGAGAGACCAAGTCGACTTAGCAAGCTGGTACCAGAGGAAGCAAATCTTGTTAAGAAGACAAAATATCACTTCTTTTTCTGGGATGAGTGTTGCGAGCTCTGCAAATGAAGTTTCCCTCCGACTACATGTTTACTTGGCTAAAGAATACATTTGCATTAGTCGCTTTACTTCGGGAAACTTTATATCTCCAGACGACTGTACATACAGGTAGAAATAGAATGTGTTAGTGCAAACTACAATTCCGGAAAGGATAGAACTCGTATAGTCATGTGGATTTCAAGGAGACAGATATTGTTGTTTTCCTACAAATGTATAGTGCTATTACAAAATGGTAGAGAAAGTGTAGGGCAAAAACGAAAGAAATGGGCGATGGAAGAGTAAAATAGTTTTAATATTTTGTGTGAATTGGTAGGAATAGTTCTACAGTAGAATTTGCTCGAATATTATTCTTAGTCATATTATTTCCATCGGAAACTCATTCATACTATTTTTATTAGCACTAAAATGTAATTCATGTCTTAAAAAAAAAAAAAATGTAAAAAAATGTAATTCATGTCATACTATTTTTATTAGCACTAAAATGTAATTCACTAAAATGTAATTCTTGTCGCTAAACCAAAATCATCCGAACAAAACTAGTTTAATAAAATGAACTCAACTGTAATAAAAACGCACATCCATTGCTCTCAAACCTCTTTTTAAAAAAGTGCGAACAACAGAAATCTCCCTTAATGCGACGTCACCACATTTTAAAAAAATGAAGCGAATTATGCAACATATGGATCACAATATAAAAAAAGAGGAAAGAGAGAGAAAAGAACTTAACCATGATATTATAAATGAAGTATCTGATTTATGTTCAACGCATTCGCACACACACACAAAAAGCTAATATCACAATCCACTCTCACTTTCACGTCGTTTCTGTCCTGAAATCTCAGTTTTGTTTGATTGCATTCAGTCAACATGTGCAGGAGTTATGAGCAACGTAGAATGGGTACCCATTAGTTCTCGTCATATCCCCAAAGGGGAAAAAATAACCACTTAGAGCTCAAAACTACATATATATCGTATCCTGGAGAAAAAAGAAGGGATATTTTAGCCTTCCGTAATACAGGAGAACGATACATTTCAATTAAAATTAACTTGACAGTTATTCATTATATAAGGGAATTCTTAGGTTTTATTCCTAGCAATGTAACTGTGTTAACGAACCATTGACTTACAAGTTGTTAAAATAATTAAGAGAATTCCTCTTTATTTGCTAACAATCGGCACTGGCGAAACTGATTTTAAGAACACAAATAACTGTAGGTGCAGTCATATATGCTGTAAGTGCAGTCCCAAAATCGTTATAAGATGTCTTGTTTCATGGGACCATTTTGTTCAGGGTTGTCTCCTCTTTAAATTACAAGTCGGCATCAAGCCACGATGTTATTTTGGTCATTTTATCTTTATTGTCAAACATTTCCTTACACAATCGCATTTCCATTCTATCGTATAAAAGAAGACACAAAAGCAAGAAGGCATTTCTATACATTCATATCAAACTTAGAATATATATACATACGTAAATTGCAACAACCGAATAAGCAAACCAGAACAATAATGTTCAGCAATAAAATGTTTCAAATCTATTCCATCTGGATCTGCTTCAACTGCCATTTTCTCATGCTCTTTTTATACAAAGAAGAAATATATGTATTTTGCTATACCACCATAAATATTCCAACATTAGTTCAAAGAATGATATATCAATTATACAAAATTTTGGAATTTGTTAGCAGAATAAATAAGATTAAAGACCTCCATACTGAATCAAACCAGGGTGGTACACTATTTTCCAACCGACACCGTTATTTTGTTTGTAAAAGAGTGTACTTAAAATGATGGTACTTAAAACCACCGTGTTATAAATTTCACTCTCCAGTAAAGAATGGAAGCCACAGCATGTAATTCAGCAGTTTTAGTAGTTTCCCCACCCACTACTCCACCTTTCTTAACCAACCAATCATAAAATCTTTCCTGCTTCCATGTTCGTGTGCACTTGAGTTTTGCACGGGAAAACAAAGTTTTATGGCTGCTATTCTTGTAAACTTCAAGATGTGTCCCTCTGGAAAAATCAGATTTGCTCTGCAACTATACCGTAATTTTCAACCGTGTTGGTACTAGTATACTTTCGATGTTATAATGAAGCTACTTCTTTATACAGGGTGTCGATGAAGAAACAGTTATGTTATATAGTTACTACTGATTTTTTTACACAGGATATGGTTTCTGACTATTCACATCAATGATGTAATTATATGCACTTTTTCACTTTAATTTTAAAGTAATATTACAGCTTGTAGATTCCAGACCTGCTTGTAAAGTTGTGATGTCAATTTAAAAGATTGTCACAGTTGCCATCATTTCTAGTCGGTTAAGTCATTTCTGCAGATATGAGGGTTGCAAATAGAAGAGGTCTGATCTGTTGATAATAATGGTGCAGTTCCCATTCGAATCTATTAAACTAACTTTATGATATACTAAAATACTTTAAAGAATTAACTAAATATTACAGATAAATGATAATTATTTTAAAATATTTAATATTGAACATTTCCAACTGGAATAAAAATTGAATAAATGTATCTCCATTTGAATCAGATTACATTTTCAATGCAGAAGAAAAACAAGTTATTGCACATCGTAATATTCAAAATCCACCATCATCAGTTTACACGTAAAATTAACAATAGTTCAAGAAACTTTCCAAGAATAAATTTTCTTCAGTCCACGACTACCACAATACTTCACCATTAGTACCCATATTTCAAGCAAGATACACAATGAAAAACACCTCCACGAAGTTTCCTTAAAATTATTACACTACCGTTCAATTTGAGTGTATAGTTCCTGCTGTAAAAGCAGTTTAGAAAAGAAGGAGCAACTCTTCTCTCTTGATCTAAGTCTGAAAATGCACAATGGTTCATTGTTTCCGAGAATACACCAAATGCTTTCTTTTTATTGTTGTGGAGTCTCCATCTATCTCTTCTAACTCTCTTCCACACACTACCAAGCAAGTCTTTCATGCAAAAAACGTGTGAACAGGACAGGCATGAGGCTACCTCTATACTTGCTTCTCCAAGAAGAAATCAATGAGGCTTCAAAGCTTTTCTTTTTTTCAATGCTGCCTTTTCTTTAGTAAAGGCCTTCTAAATAAACACGCGCGCCTTCCCACTATCACATGGAAGAAAGTTGGTTTTACACAAACCAAGAATCAAAATATACAGACACACATCTAAAGAAGACGCCTTCAAAGGGAACTTAGGGATTTGAAAATTCTCAAACATTATTTTGTTTCGATTTTCATGTATGAATGAAACTCCGATGAAAAAAGATTTTTCAACGAAATGAGTTCGTAGAAGTTTTGCATTCAAAAGCGAAAAAGTGTTGATGTTTTATCGTTTTTATTGCCAAGTTATGGTCTAAAAGATCCTTGCTGAATATTGAAAAAAGAAAAAAGAAAAAATGAAAACATTGTATAAAGTTATATTCCAAGATAAAATATTGATATTCATAATAAGTTATTCGTTTTAATTTTTAACGACGATAACAAAAAAAATATATATAAAATACTCACAATAATATTACTATTAATCCAAAAATAAAAATAGAAACTGTTTGACTTATCAGCATCTTACAGTAATAAATGTATTTTTCCTGACACAATTTGCAAATGCCTTTCCAACTACAGAAGAAAAACTATTTCCTGTTCAGCAAGACAACTAACATACCATTTCTATTGTACTACTTCATAGAAAGCTTCGTATATTCCGATGTTTCTTCTTACGGCAAAAAAAAAAAAAAAACTATTTTTTTATCGTCGGAAAATTAGATTTACAAATAAAATGACATTTGGAAAGAGTTGTGTTTGCTCTTTTTCTACAACAAAGATATTTTTGTTGACATCACTAAGCCTCTGCAGATTTTCTACATGAACAAACTTCGTCATTAGACTTTACTATGTATTCCTTGTTGTGACAAGAAAAAAAGTACATTCAGAGAATTATTTATGGTAATTCATAATGCCTATTGTGTACCCTTTTGTAAGGTAAATCTCAGGGAGGAGTAAATCATTCTTCATTCTTTTTTTCCTTTGAATTCCATTCTTAGACAAAACTGGTGACTATAAATTTTTTTCAAGCATATTTTACCTCTCTTCCAGATGTTTCGCCAACAGCTATAATATATTGCTTATTTTTCGGCAAGAGACTAATTAATATTTACAGAAAGAGATGCCAAGTAATTTAAAGCATTTGTTTTGACAATAAAATAATGCACGCATTGATATGCTAAGCTTGAGACGAAACTATACATCACAACATGTTACCGAAGAGATTTATTTCACTCCTTAATCTGTGTCACTTTTAAGAGTAAAGAAAGTTATGAAATATTCTTAAATAATTTTATGCGACAGCAGTGCATATTTATTAGGACATTTAGAAACGTAAATGAATTTTCTAACAGTTAAATACCATTATAAATGGAATGTTTTAACTGACTACATTACGTGCTAAAAATAAATTAAGAACAAGAAAAATTTCGGCTGAAGTGGGACTCGAACCCACGACCTAGATCTATCCAGGACCGTGCTCTAGAGCTCTTAATTTATTTTATTTCATACTAGCCGGAAAATGGGTTGTTTCGCTATCACTTTCAGGGTGGAAAATGAACTATTTCAGTCAA
>JAQIWE010001892.1:0-14435 GCA_034698565.1 Campodea plusiochaeta
CTGCGCGATAGGGCAGTTGATAATTGTACAAAGTTTCAATTAATTATGTTAACGTATACTCGAGTTATCGCATTACGCACGCACATACGGACCATGCCACTGCATTAAGCGCACAGACTACACAGTAGCCTGTGAGCTTAAAAAGATAGTATTTATTTACTTTTTCGTATCGTATTGCTTTAGGATGTCTGTCTTTTTACATTCAGTAAAATACAATAATTAATGACAATTCCCAATGGTAAGAATAATTGAAAGAAACCACAACAGCAGAAGCAAATATCTCTATCAAATTCTCTTTCCTGTTTGGTTTAAATCTGATTTCCTGATCGACCTCTCACCTTCATTCTGTGTTGAACCTTCCCGCAATTATTTATTTAATTAATTAGTAACTTTTCCACCATCAGATCTACACTATACAGCATTACTGTTGAAGTACGGCTGCCTCAAAAAGTAAAGTTTTTCGCTTTCAAATCTCAAAAGTTTAGCAATTCATCTCAGCACCACGCGAAAGAAGAAGAGATGTGCAGGAGGCCAGAGGTGAGCACGAGAATGAGAAAGAGGTGCCAGAAATAAAGCACACTTCTCAAAATGTGCTGGGTACTAAACATGTTACACAGTGAAATAACACTAGATAGCTCCCTAACTTTCGTTTTAATTGTCATACAATATTAAAATGTGTATATCTTCAATCGGATATGCAGATATCGCTATGCATGAAATTTACATTATCTCTTGAATTATTATATATCCTTTTGTAGACAAATAAATATTATTATTATTATTAGGAGGTTTCTTACTCACTCTGTCAGACACCACAATGAGATTCCTTTGTAATCTCCTTGATAATTATACTATTATTCTCATTCCATGTTTTTACATGCATCTTGTAGAATAAAGAAAGTCGACTGAAATAAACTTGCACCAGATGGTAGTTTTCATACTTTATAGTATAGGTTGGGCACTACAGCTTTTTGCGGATACTTTTCTTTCATGGTCGCATACCGTATATCTACAAAAATTGCAGCATCCTGTAAGCTACAGCGAACATATGATCGTAAACGGTAAATCCGCAAGCCAGGGACAGAATCTCCTTATTGTTTGAAAAACATCCATCAAGCTGCACCAAGGTCGATATTCGCATATTGCTACATATTTGTGATTTATTTTCCTGTACAAACTTTTACAATGTAATAGAGCTATTATTCCCGTAGATATAACCTCACTTCCAGTAGTTAGTGCTTTCGCAAATAATTCTGAAGATAAGACACCATTATTGATATGAAGAAACACACACTTAGTCCTAGCACTATTTCAGGGTTAATTCTGCATTCAAAACTGATGTTCTTTCTGAGTAAAAGTTAAAATCGAAGCCAATTACACCCTTACGTCTTTCCGTATCAGAAATATTTAATTCGTCTTCTTCTTTTCCATCGAATACAGTTTCCCCAAAATCCCGTCGTTTCTGCTACCTCTAACATGTAGTTGTGTTTGCCCATTACATCTGGCTGTGTATATGTTGTTGGGTAAAAAGCGAGCAAAGGTGAAAAGAAAATTTAAGAGATGGAAAAGAACAAGCAGCAACAGAGTGGAAGAATATTGAGAGTTATGGTGGAAGAAACGTTTAAACACAAACTCGCTCTGGAGGTGGGTAGTGGAATTACAAATTACATCAGAGAGATACTGCTGGAAAAGTAATGGAAGGGTTCATGCGCTTGCCAAATCATCAATTAGAAGAAAACAAATAACATCTTTGAAATGCAATGGATATAGGATAATATTATAGGGCTTATTTTAACAGGTTATATCCACCACGGATACGATAATAATAAATCAAATGTTTAGACTCTTAAAAGCCTATTAATCATACTTGTTAGTTAAATGAAATGTTATTAACAAAATAATACTTTTCTATGAACTTCGGAAGACAAAAGTTTTTTACATTGTCTCCATGTTCAATGTGAATATCCAAAATAAAATTCTATAATGTTAATAAAGTTCTGAGAAAAAATCAGAAATGATATTAAGTTTCCTGAAACTTACAGCTTTCATTCGCATTATATTAATATTCTATCGTAATACCATAAATAAACAGAAGTTTTTTTTATCATACAGGCTCGATCAGGTATAACTGTACATATAGCCATAATTTGTGTAGCAACGTATACATAATTATATTTTTTGTTTTTGTTTTTGCTCTTTCTTAACAATGGACGACATAAAAAGGTTAGTTAGTAAGTAATCTGTAAGTCATCAGTTACGGAAAGTGAAAAGAGAAGTAATTATAGTAACTGTTTGTACTCGTATTATGTTCCAATGTATTATGCGGGTTAAGAACTTCAATTGCTAAAAATTGACTGTGGGGAATGCTTTGAACACAGCAGCATGATCATTAGAGCGCATGATTTTCCTTTTATTAATACAACCCTTGATGAAAATCTTGAGTTTTCAATAATCCAAACTATCTGATTGTTATCGTTATAACAACAAAAAGAAAAAAAAGTCCCTTTTCCTCAATAGATTAATTCAATCTCTAAATCTGCTTGTGTGTTTTTTCTTTTGTCTGTTTCCCCTCTCTTCCACTAGAGGTGACACTTGAAGACTTGAAAAAACACTTGAGAGAGATAAAACATTTTTTCCCATAAAGCACAGTGATGAAAAGGTTACTCTACTGTTCTACGCTTCTGCTACACAGATTCGCGCTTTTTATTTACAAGCTTCTATGTTTTGAAAGCTTTTTCAATGTTACTTTTGCCACAGATGAAAACATAAACTGAGATTTTCTGCACTAGATTTTACGAGTTCGGGAAACTTTTGGAATTATTAATGCATTCACATAAATGATGAACACTGGTATCTTCTTGAATATAAATATTTGAAGTATAATTACTTAAAAGAAAAGCACTCCTTTGTTTGAAGAAATGTAAATTGGAAATTTAAAATAATCAAATTTCAACAAAACTTTTTACAGTTTTCGTTTATGGAGTAAAACAATGCTAATAAGTGATCCACGCCCATAATACTGCTGTTTGCTAAACTCCATTGTTCTTTCTGACTTTTTTTACCTTATCCAAACTTTTATTAATTTCTAGTACGTGTACCAGTTTGAACTTCCTGTTTTTTTTACTATATTGTATGGTGATGAACCAGCAAACTGAACTAATGTATATGATTCAGATATCCTTTCTAAGCACTGCTATGTTTTCACCTAGATAAACCAGCATAAGTATTCCTAAAATTTTGATATAATGTATGCTGTTCACGTTTGTTCCCTTCCTCTTTATAAAACATTAAGGGATTGTATCATTGAATCATTATATCCTTTATTATAATTCAAGAGAACAATTTCTCCATTAATTAGAAGAAAGAAGTGATAGTTTCAAAGCATTTATATATTCCGATGATTTTTTTTACATTCTTACTGTTATATTTACGAATTCACATATGAAATCTATCGGCAAACGACTTTCTCAAAAGTGTGTTTGCCATACAGCGCCGTAGCACCTTCGTCTATATACTGCAGTTTTATATCTTCAATATTTACTCGTCCAAACTCAGAATATACCAAATGATAACAACAAATGTAGAAGTAGAATATATTTCTGCAGTGTTATAAATTGAATCAACTTGTTCTTCTGATCAAGTTTATTCAGTTGAATAAAAATACCAAAAGTAATTTTTGAGTACTATTTCCATCACAGTTACAGACTCATGGTTCAGCAATTAAACTTTTATAAGTAAAATATTTCCAAACGCTTCTGATTATTTTCTGTGACTTCTCGGAAAGCACATATTATCCCAGCGCTCTTTCCGACTTTCTTTATGATTTCCCCCGTTCTTCTCTAGAACAATATCGACTGCAGAAAGGCTGTGTAATCTCCAGGTTGTCCTAACTTGTAGAAAGAGTAAACTTTTCCTCTTTTTTCATTTTCTCCCTTCCCACCTTAAATATTTGATGATCTTTGTATATCATGCTGTATGGCGTGGTGTGTGATGGAGGAAATTAGACGCTGAGGAATTATACTGTAGGGTAGACTTTAACGTGCCAGGCAACAACTACATTGTTATGAAGGATACCAGACAGAGTGGGTGGACAGTAATATATGGTTGCAATATAATGACGTCATAATTGTTTAAATGCGACAGTTATAAGTGGTATCAAAACGGTAGTAATATTCTCTGGATTTACAAATTTCTTTATCATTTATGTCCATTATTATTCATTTTCTGTCTTACACAAAAATATACTGAGAAAAGATCCGAATATACACGCTGCTGCTGCTGTCTACCGAAATATTCACCGAAATACTTCATTAATAATTTTAAAACCATAATAATGACTTTAAAACAGATATCGATATTATTGCTCCCCACGAAGTTCACTGAAACTTCCTTATTTTTCAATGAAAATTTAAAAATAAATGCAGATTATTTTACGTACACTTGGTGCTGCCGGTGAGCGAGCTCGAGCTCGGCTAGTTTCGTATAGGTCAATAAGCTCGTGCTAGGTTCGTCTAAACGACCGAGCGAGATTTAAGCTCGTCTATGGGCTTACTCGCCGGTAGCACGATTTACACTTAAGACTCCTTCATCCAGAATGAAAATTGAGTTTCAGCATAGGGAATCCCAGCATGTTAAATCCAATACTATTTTAATGCTGCTTTTAAAAAGCAATTACGTAGTGTTTGATATCATGGGATTAAGGATGAAGTTTTTTATTCTATCTTTCCAAATTTTTAATTAGTATTAAAATAAAATATTTAATAGATGGTTTACGGCAAAAAGTGATGACGATTTTAATTATTTTTTTAATCATTGACATGATATACGTTAATGAAAAAATAGAAGAATGTTGTTTTACATGTATAATCCAAAATGCTACTTGTTTTTAAGCACCTATCAGTTGTTAAATTATAATGAGCATTAAACAAACTGAACTTTTTGTCTCTTCAGGCGACCATTTTGTTTATTAATTGGAAGATTTTTCAAAAATATATTTAAATATTATCATAACGGATGTAATCCAAAATAAAAATAACATTTTGCGACCTTACCTGGTGAGTAATACAAATTTCAAATTTCAGCCTCTCTGAATTTTAATTTTACATGCAGAGCTAGCTCTTAAGTAGTTATATATATTTTTGATTATTATTTATAAATTATATTTGACTATTATGCAAATGATTATAGGATGCTCCGTGAAACTTTGCAGCGAATACAATGTTTGTTCTTACGATATATATTTTACTCGTCAAAATGCTGGTAACATACGCTGCATAAGCGTCAACACGCAAGTTATTCTTCTATCATATTATTAGCACCATCATTTAAGCTCTCTATGTTAATGTAATCCTGCAACATTACATTATAATGTACAGTATATATATATGAGTAGCTGTTAGACGACATCATCAGTGATTGCTGTAATGACAGGAACATGAAAAACAACTTCCACAACACAATCAATACAGAACGCAGTTTATGATCAAGAATACAGAATTGACGGTATACTATAACTACACTTATATGCTGGAAATACAACGAACAAGTTAAGGTTTATGCACGATTTGGATAATGTAATGCGTTTAATTAATATAACTTTTATTATTTCAATAGAGATGATCTGGACTTGTTATGAAACAAAAAATCACAATTTATAGATGTCTATAATCCAGATTTATTTACACATTATATTTGTGACTAGTTTCTATTTCCTTTAAAAGGATAGAAAGATTTTAGTTCTAATTCAAGCCATGGATTCGTAAACTGATTTTTCTGTGTGTTTTGTTTTTGTATTACAAGACTGTATGTTTTTTTGTTACCATTATTATTGTTTCTGCATTAAATTTACAGCAGATATTTGTTTTGTTGATAAAATAGACAATTTCCTCAGTCATCATTACATAATTTAGATCCATACAATTTACTTCTTGTTGCTTTTCTCACGCAGCGTAATAATGTACCCATCTACCAAAACCATTTCCATAGGAACCACTGAGGAATAGGCAATTAAAGTTCATTCTGAATAATATATAACATTGCGTCGATTGACTATTTATGCACTGCGGTCTGCAGAAGAGAAAGTTGGTTGAAAATGACTTTGCGTATGACAATTTACGTTATCATGACTCATCTGTATTTGATTCGGCATATATCCTCGTAATTTTCCAAATCCATAAAGCAGCAATAATGACTGTAGTAAATTTGGAAATTTATAATGTCCATTATTGTAATCACACAAATATTGTCGATTAAAAATTATTTCACAAAATCATTTCTCTCCAAGAAATCTTCCTTAGAAATAAATCCTAACAGTCTAACAGTAAATCTTATGAGCGAACGTCTTTAATTTTCTGAATGAAAAGTTTCGTCATCACTTTCTTAAAGTTGTTATCCAATGAGCTGATAGACATTTACGACTATCAGCAACTTGTCACTTCTTTTAATCAATTGCGCCACTTGCAAATAGAAGTTGTATCATAAAAGATCCAAGACGCCTTACTAACAGACGAGATATATCTCAGCTCTTAATTTCAAAAGGAGACTTCTTAGAAGGATCCTCGCAGGAGCTAAGGTGGGTTCGTAATAAAGCGTTCACAGCAGAGGGTTATTGTGAGGGAAGGTATGGATCAGCAATTAATTCAGATTTACTGACTCTGACGAGTGAGTAATATTTTTAAATATCATTATACCAGCTTACGTGAACATCATCCAGCAATGAATTGAAAGCTCTACAAAGAAAGCTTTTAATTCTGAAATGTTTCTAGAAAGGTACATGCCAAACGCTTTTCTCTCTCTTTCTCATTTTTTAATGAGGTATAATATAAGAGCATTTTGGATTTTAACTTGAAAACTCTGTTACTCAAAGCAGTCATAGAGAATAGTGATTTGGTATCGTCATCCACGATTATTGATTATTTATTATAACAACAGTTCCATAGAAACAGCAAGCGATAATAAAACATTTTCGAAGATAAAATTATTGTTTCATGTAAATAAAATTTATATGTCCTGATATGTTTAAATGAGAATGAACAACTCTATTTTAATGTATATATTTCACATAACAATGAAACCACTTTCTTAGAGTCACCTTTAACTGATATTCTCTCAGTTCATATTCCTCTCTTGTGGAAATGTTTAATTCGTTTCCCACCCTAACTTCCACAGCATAGAGGGCGAAGTGAGCAATCTTTTGGTTTGTACTCCTCTTTCCAAGACGTTGCCATGGTTTCATCATTAAGGGAATTCTCTCTCAATAGCTGCTATCTGTCCACAAAGTACTCTTTCACGCCACACACGGGGTTGTCAGATTGTCTTGTACAGAAACTCAAAAGATTTATTTCACTTTCATGAGATTAGCCAATTAGTGTGATGGTCTTATCAGATTTTTACACCTCAGTATACCTTAACTGATTTGCTCACTTCTGAGGGTATAAAATAAAGCTTTTTAGTCAGATTGCCGAGATGATTTAAATTCGAATGTATATTTTTCTAATTACATATTTGTACTTGTGGTAGTTAAATGTGTCAATATCACTGGTGATTTTGCCTTCTTTGATCATTGTTTCTTCCAGAATTTGTTGAGAAATAAATTCAGTGGAAGTGGTAATGGCAAGTATATATCTCCTCTGACTTCGTCCAATATCAGTTTAATGTCACACAACAACTTCTGAAAATGTTTTAGGCAATAAAATATAAGGTTGTAACAATATTATTTTGTATATTCAATTTTCAACTTTGCTTATATTACATACACTATTGAATATTGTTTCCTTCTTATAATTAGAATGAATACTTTTTTTTCAGGAGATGTTTATAAAATAGGAAATCAATATTTTAAATGAAAAGGAAAAAAAGAAGAATGTGATGCGATGTAAATCAAATGTATTTGGTAATAAGAAAGATTTCTTTCCATTGTAAGTTATGTTACTTATTTGTGATGTACTTGTAAACTGATAAAGTTTAAATATTCTGAAAACCTTACCAGTGCGAAGCAGCTAAACCAAGAAACTGTTTTCATCTCAAATGAAGGGAGAGTATGACCTTTTCCAAAACCGCACAAGTCCTTCTCCTTGAGTAAATGGGCACCCCTGGAGCAAGTTATAAGGGAAATTGGTATACTGAAGGTATATGTATGGTATCAGTGACTGCGTGGCATAGAATTTGAATGCGATGCACAAAGTTAGAAGGTAAAAAAAGCTTCGTGTTTTACATTTTTACCCCGTACTCTTGGGAGCAGGCGAGTGCAGTACTATGAAGAAATAGATAGGAATTCAATGGTTTGGATAACAGGATGGTAGAAGTTTTATAAAGGGAGGTACTTCGCAGTAAATACTTTTGAAGTACAAGTAATACAGGGATTACCATCATAGCTGTAGTAGTGGTTTATGCTTCAGTTCACGTTATTCAAAGTGTTGAAAGATATGACAAGTGAAATAGAATAATGCAATATTTTGTGTATCTGGGAATTGTGAGACAACTTGATAGTTAATGTTTTATGTGATTATTGTAACAAGATGTAATCCTTATTATGTAAAGTCGTAGCGTGTAAATTAAATTATTTGTTTTGATGGCTGCTATTGAAACTGTTTAACCATATAACACACAGTAGACTCATTCCAGAAGTGCACGCTCTCATTTTTATTCTATCAACAGGACATTTCTGAAATGACACTGAACATAGTTGATTATACTTATGCTAATCTTTTAACTTCTGTCTTTAAAAACTATAAATTAACCGGAAGTTTATAGTAAATTTATACGAGCATAGTACGGTATGCTACTATGTAATCTTCAGTTTCTGTGCACAGTATGATTTCTGAAGGAACTAATTCTACCCCTGTAAAGTGGGCAGTCCTTTACGGTTTCCAACTGAGGAAGCGCTTGGTTTATATAACTGCTAGGATTGATAAGATATGTAAATTTCCTATAATACCATACGATGAACACCAAGGAATTTTAACTTTTCAATTAAGTAACAGCTATTTAATTAATAATTATTGCGGTTAAGAGTAGTTTCGCATATTCTATTGTTTACTGCTGGAAAACGCAAAACTTTTTTTTCATCCAGGATAATATTAATTTGTTTAGCTGAATGTGATTTTGAAAAAAAGAAAAAATATGTATTAAAGACATGTATTTGTACTGTGTACTATTAAAGCTTTGTTGCAATGTGTGCAGAAGACAAGTTCATGCAACTGTTAGAAAAGTGGTCATAATTATGTGATGTTACATTTTAAAAATCGTAAATACTACGATAATATTATTTACTCAATGCTTAATCTACTAATCGATGCGAAAACTCTCCTCTTTGCTGTACTTCTAGGAAATTCTCATCTGCATGAAACAAAAAAATCCAATTAGCCATGGTTATTGAGTTGTGAGAACATATACAATAATAATTATAACTATTCTTATGCTGTTCACTGTTTGAAAGGTCAAGAACGGTGACGCTAACAATACCTCGCCTTAAATTTAACATCTCAAATCAGGCAATAATGTTATTTTGTTTTATTAACAGATTAAGTCAACGAGAAAGTATACAATATATCGAAAGTTACTATAGTGATAATTGTGGTAGTAAAATGATTCAGAGATTTATTTCATGGTTTCTTTCACACTTTTCGTAGTCCTGCTCCTGTTTCTGGCTGAATTCATTTTATCAAATTGACCGAACCTCAAAAGAAATTCCTCCATAAATAGTTCAGGAAAGATACTGAAAAAATATCCCTGGCCCAAACAAAATTGTAGTAGAAATGAATTTTGCGCCATTTTGTTTAGAAAAATGAATAGAATAATATACCGTATCTAAAGTTCTCACAAATTCTCCCTGGGGAAACTTGGGAGAATTTGTGTTCTAAATAGCTGTGGGTAGAGTTTGTCTAAACCGTTCGACAATCGGTAAGTGTACTACTGAATTAAAAAAAAGCTTTTGACATAATATCATAACTTTTTTTGTGAGATTCTCAGCTTGAGCACAAGTTAGTATTGTAATTATCTAGCTTCATGGGCTTATTGCACAATAGTCACTGGATTTATTGTTCTAAGGTATTTCATAAAAAAAACTTATATAGGTTAGTTAATTTTAAAATCATCTAAATTCAGCTACACTCTGCAACAGTTTCTGTATAAGAACTCTGCTTTTGAAGTAAAATAAGAGTATTTAAAATATATATAGCTGGATATCGTTCAACTTTTTCTGTTATGAAAATTAAATTTCCTGCTCGTTTGTAACGATGTAAAGAAGCAGGAGAGGTATAAGTTCAGTATTATCGAGTAGTATATATAGTAGCCGGTAACGCTGCAGGCTATATCTATATAGAAACAGTTTTTACTTTGGATGGTAAATCGCAGCTGATTTTACTTGAATTAAAGTGGTACCAATATTATAACTCATATTCTTCAAAAATTACTATCTCTTATCTATTCTATTCCAGTATTCATCAAATAGTAAAAAATCTAAACATACTAGGCATTTGAAAAAAAATATAATTATAACAGTTATTAATTGTTATCACAAGAAAATTAAAAAGGTCTTTTTTTTAATATAAATCGATAATATAAAAATGGCATAGCTAAATATATAGTAACACTCAGCAGTATCAGCACTATTGATTTAATTCAGTAATCAACATAGATTTTTTACAATATTCAATAAAGAAAATAACACAACATAATTACATTTAATTTCTTCACGCGAAAATCAGAGTTTATTTATGCAATATTCCTATTTTACATTTTATACACTTTATACAATATTCCTACTTATTATTGTTTTCCCAAATATTCTAAATTAAAATTCTGATTTTCTTCAAAACAAATTAAATCGAAACCTATTACAAGGAAGCCAATAGAACGCAATCGAACGAAAATACTCATGTACTAAACAATCACGACTAAATATGCAAAATCTTCCTGATTCGTCATATTTGTATTTTCTGTATTACCGATCTATTGTACGATTAATTGACTTGAGACCTTGTCCAGACTGCCCCTCCCATACCGATTGTATTTCGTACGTCATAAGAGAGGTAGGAAGGGGAAGCGAAATAAAGAGTATATAAAGACCAACTGACCATTACACAGTATCTCATATCTCAAAGATATTTGAATCTTCTATATTCAGCACTCCAGCAAAACAAAACAATCCAACCAAAATGATGAAATTGGTAAGTTTATCAATAATTATTTATTATTTTCTGTTGTCTCTTTATAGCTTTCATTTTATTATTTATTTTTGCAAGAATGAATTATTTAAATACAGACTTTTTAAAATCTCATTTTCACAGAGATATTTTGTTATTTATTTTCATGTTTCAGTGGTGTTAATCATTTTTAAACTAAGTGGTTTTATATTATACAGTATAATAGTATTAATATGTAATTATAATGTTATAAGTGCTTGCAAATAGTATTCTGTATTGTTACAACTGAAAAGCGTACATTTTATTTCGGAAATAAATTGTTTCATGTTTAAGCAGTAGCATTTTAAATAATTATACAGTTATATATAACTATAGCTTTAAGTCAGTGAGAATTTAAAAATATTTTATTGTAAGAAAATGTCAATAATGTAATTTATAATAATTTAGTACACCTAACCAAAGAGAAGAATTTTTTTATATTCTTTTATTATTATTAAAATTATTATTATTATATCATTCATTTTGGTTGCCATTGAGAAAACATTATAGACACACAGCAATACTTTTATTAAATCTGGCAAAAATTTTTGTTATAAACTGCAGTTTTAAGGAAAACATTTCCACTTCTCCAGTTGAAAAAATTGATATTAAAATCACTGACTCTTTCTTGCGAAAAAAAATATTATCATTTAATTCAAATTTCCAATAATAAAATCTTACTCTAAAAAAAGGTTTATATTTCCAGGTGGTAAAACCATTTCTATTCTACATAAGCAATCACCTTTAAGAAATATATTTTATGTAATATATACCATTTCACTTCATCTTTGTTCTGTTATATTTTGCTTCTTACATTACGAGTATTTTATTTAGTGTTTATTAAATTGAAAATTATTTTTTTATTTATTTACTTGAAGATAATAGCTAGTTCCATATCAATATTTTGTAAATTATTATTAAGAAATATAGATTGGAATAAAAAATTACACACATTTTTCGTACAAAATGTTAGGGTTTTTCATTATTTTCACCTCTCTAATACAGCAAATTATCTTCTCTAGGTCATTGTCATTCTTGCCGTTTTGGCTGCCGCTTCTGCTCAATTCCTCTATGCCGCTGGACCAGCTGGCCGCATCCACAACCCATACGCCATCAGCTCTGATTCCGGCATCCGCCGTTATGGTTCTACTGGTGGCATTGCCTATGCCCCAGCCCTCGCAGGTGGTTACATCTTCTAAATCATGTGTTTTAAAAGGCTGTGATAAGTCATCAATTTTGATAAATAAAATAATGAAATGTTAATTTCTTGTTTATTATTATCCACAAATAGTATTAGAAAAATACAAAATACAATGAATGGTTTACTGGGTTAAGAGCCCTCCTCATAAAATTAAAATTCAGGGAGGTCGAAATTTGAATTTGTATTACTCACCAGGTAAGGTGGCAAATCATTATTTTAATTTTGGATTGCATTCGTTACGATAGTATTAAAATATATTTGTGAAAAATCCCGCGCGATTAATAAACAAAATGGCAGCCTGTAGAGACAAAAAGTTCAGTTTGTTTAATGCTAATTATAATTTAGCAATTGGATTATACACGTAAAACAACATTCTTCTATCTTTTCATTATGTCATTAATGCTTCATGCGAATGATTTCAATTTTCATTCTGGGAGAAGGAGCCTTAATTTTACATGTTCAAATAAAAGCATATTCATATCTTCGTTACGAAAATTTTATCAGTATTACACAACACATTGTCAGTTCTTTTATTTCATCAAATTTTCAAGTCAGTAACAGATAAATAGGAAACATTTTAAGCGATTATTTTTAGAGATAAAATCATGTTTTAGTGAATAATGTTCTTATATAAAGTATTGTTAGAATCTATTATTGTTTTCACCCAATAATTTTTGTATTATACCGTCGTTAACGTATTTCCACGGTTTTCTTCCGCAACGTTTTTCAAGTTATTACAAATGATAAAGAATTCCAGTTTTTTCGATAAATGCTCTTATTACAACATATTTCCATAAAAGAGTTAATGAAACGCTCTATAACTTTACATAAATTTAGCGTGCACTTCTCCTTTAATTAAATTAATTTTAAGAAGCTACTTTGATACCCGAAGGTTAGCTCGCAAATATTTCTACATTTTTTAAATGGTATAATGCAAGAATATGCTTTTGCTTTAAAAACCAGTCAGGTCACTAATTGAGTAATTGTTTATCAAACTGAAAGTCAGTTTTTCGTAACTATACGCAGACTCTCACGAATATATTGCCAACGATAATATTAATTTTAATACAAAATTATATAATATTATTTACACTGATTCTTAATAATAACATAAAATATACATAATATCCCAAATAAAATCCGAGCTTTTTATATTACTGAAAAATGTAATTAACCTTCGCCACTGCTATCTATCGGTAAATTCTGTATCTTATAGTCTGAGTGAGTTTACAACTGCGTTAGTCAGACGAGCCCGGTCATATTTCTCGAACAACTGCATTATATCAGAACACGTTACATATAAAGTATTGCGATGAAATATTTCTAATATTAAATATGTTCCACAACTAAACATAATGTTTTAGGCACTTCACCTATACAATGATGGAATACAGTAAATGTAATAAACAGAGTAGGTTATATAAAAAGTTTAGTTTTCTATAGTAAAATATTATAACCGTAATATTTTATAAACGTAATATAAATACTTATTAAACTTATAAATGACGAATAGGATAATTATATTGTGAGAACAACAATCTTGCGTAACTATAAAATCGTATAAAATATCCCAATTTTTTAGGTAATCAAGAACATTATATAACGTTGAATTCTGATATTTCAAAACTATTAATTTTCAATTATTGAAATGATCGGAATAAAAAAAATTGAGTTATCACCATAAGTAAATTCGTTAGTTGAGAATTCTATAAATAAATATTTAAAAAAAGGGATAGCTGTCAGAAGCGCTGACTGAGGAACTTTTTAAAGTGAACTACGCTCTCACGCTCTCTGTAATAGTTCAATTTATTCTTTACTTAACAATTGAACTTTTCATTAATATGTATGTGTTTGACTTCAGCGGGATTGAATATGTTACAAAGAGTCACTTTTTCATAATTATACCTACAAATGGGGCATACAAGTATGTAATGTATGTTGCCACAGCTTTCGGAGAGATATACTTTTCTTTCGCTTGTTAAGAGGGCGATGGACATCGATTGAAAAATCCGTAAAAATCACGCGTTCGGGAGACTTATTATGGCTGTATC
>JAQIWE010001893.1:0-14432 GCA_034698565.1 Campodea plusiochaeta
TTGCAGCTGATATAACAATACTTGATCAATAAACCAAGAAAAATGTAAAACTTTATGGAGAGCCTTAAAATCTTTATTCTGCACGTGCGTTCCTCTTATTACCTAACTTACCTTATCATAAAGTTTTAAGATTGACAAATTTAAGGAGACACGCATTTACGTTTGAAATAATAAATATTATTATTGTTATAACTATCGCAGTTTAATGACATTATGACTCTTAGAACTCTCATAATTTCAAACACGAACTTCTATAAATCGATCATATATATTTATACGCTGAATAATTATTATAAACTTAAATGTAACATTTTCTTAAAAAATTAGATTTTACTACATTGTAAGTACTAAGTGCTGCTCTTTGATAAAATTTCCAAGGTATATTGATAGCAATTTTTTATCAATGTATTCTTAAGAAAAGTTCAAGTTTTGATTACTATTACATTATATTACATAAACAAGTACACAGAATAATTTTATCCATTACAAAGGTCAAATTCAGTATAGACGTTTTAAACTTCCTTTGAATTTTGCGACATTGACATCATCAGCTTCATGTTGAGTCAACATTTGTTTTCTAGTTTTAACTCACAAATCAACAGGTCACGTTATAATTATAACTTTAAAATACGTAAGCATAAACAATGGCGAAATACATGTTTCAATTTGAGATAGACGAAAATTAATAGTTGAAAAAGTAGATTAAATAGTTTAAAAATTGTAGGACAAACTGAATCTTCCTATTTTAGACCACTTATATTTTTAATTTCGGCAATTTTTTTTTTATAATTTTATTACTTTAGTTTTTTTCTACGTTTTATGTTAATTTCCACGACTGAAAGTGTGTAATAAGAAAATTTAGACAGAAAATGGATTTTTTAATATTTATTTCTCTCATTTTAATCAAATTGTTGTTTTAAGATTATTAAAAAAAATTACAACAATTTCAGAGTGTGAACGAAGTTTTGAAAGAAAAATGGGCTGAATTTTATATAACTTCAGTAGTCATACTCACCGTCAGTAATTGGAATACACAAAACCTTTGCTTCGTACTCCATAGGTACAGCATCACTTCAAATACACAAGAAAATAAAAAAAAAGTGAAAACTCGCAAAATTCATATATTTTACAACCATTACTTATTGTGTGAAATTAGCGATTCCTCTCTTGATTTGGTTCTTCATAATTAATTTTCGTTTTTCATAATTCATTTTCCAAAATAGGGGGTTGGCAGAACTCCCAGAAATTTAACCCCTTGAACACACCATTAAAGCAGAATTATTACTATTATTAGTTTCCTCACATTTTTAACAGACTGGTAAATTAAGATTTCATTGTTATTAGTTTCATATAGTTATCATATTTTAGTTTTAAATGATAATCAGAATAAATACTTTAGTGTAAATTGCTTATGTAAACAGTATTATTTGAATTATTTATTATTATCATTATCAACATGATTTATCATCTCACATGGTAACAATTTATTCACAATTTAAACTGGAGACATTTCTGGTTAAATTTGTAGTTTTCGCATTGATAACTGTATTACCTTATATTTACTTCCAATCTGTGATCATAATAATAATTTAAAATTCCACAGCAAATGAAATTTATTAGAATTTCACACCTAAAATTTTATGAAAGTAAATAATATAAACACAGTTAATCGAAGCGAATTGTTATTTATTACAAATATATAACAAAATTTATTGAGAAGAGGAAGAAGTCTAGAATACGCTCGTATACCATAAAGTTAAAAATTTTAAATAGAGGAAGAGGAACTACTAAGGAACCGTGCTTGGGTTAGCCAAGAAAATGGAACTACTAGCTATAAACCTCTGACTTTCAACTGCGCAATATGGATTTTATACTAATTTACTGTGCACTACTGTTTCATTGTTATTATTTTCTTTACTACTTTCTCCAATTGCTATGTGATCAACGATTGCTGGGGGTAGCTACAGAAGAACATCGACGCGAACCTATTATCATTTTCAAGTATTATTGAAAAACAATAAACCTATCTACATAACATAACTTAAACCTAGTTGAATGTAATTTACACCATTCCCATAATAAATGAAACTTCTGAGTACCGCAGCACTATGACAGGTTAAATAGAACTGAAAAGTAACTGTTCTAATTGTATGTATTGAGTGACATCAGGTATAGAGGGTTTTGCTGTGTAGCATGTTTTTTCTGAATTTTCTGAACAAAATTTCATGCAGTTGTTTAAATACACTTCGTAAATTTCTTGTTGCACATTACGCTATTAGTTAGAACTTTATCACTTCCAAATACCCCTCTAGACAGTGTGAGGCAATTGATTTCTGAATGACCTACAACTAAATGTTACTAAATGAAATTTAATGTGAAAAATATGACGAACATTTGTAGGTGTAAATATTAAAAATGTTCTACCATTTTAAAATTAATTTATTACAGGCTTGCAAAAGAATATACCTGTATTATATAAACGAATCATTAATAATTCAATTACAAATTGTTCTACTTTATTTCAATTATCACCTCACTCTCCCATACTTCTTCATAATTATAAAATCTTCTCTCATCCGAAATAATCTGCTCCTAATTTGCCATTATTTTGTACTCACTTCTTCTTCCTTTTATCGCCTTCACTTATTATCCGCTTATTCTGACGACATGAGAATTACAATAGGTAGAATTATGCTCTCAAGGTTTTTTTTTCTTTCTTCCAAACTATACATTACATCTAAAAATATATTTTTCTTCATAATACAGCATTCATTAAGTAAAGTAGTAAGATCAAAACATATTCTATTATCAGCTTGCATACTTCGAATGTTATAATATGATCAAAAAAATATATACATTTGCCGCTTTTCTATATATATATATTGATATGATAGAGTTAAATAAACAAAGAGCCTAAGTGTCTAGAATGAAAACATCTTTCCCGAGTATTGTAATGTGAAGTACATAGTAATAGTGAGGAGCGTGAGATAAGCTTAGTGTCATTGTGAATAGCAGCATGGCAACATGGTTAGGTGGCTCAAAATTTAAATACTTGGGAAGATCTTTGAACGTCAGTTACTAGCCAGTTTCTTGTTAGTTTTCCGTGCATTTAAACATGGCTCATTTACCTCCTATTAGGGAAACCGAATCGGAAGTAGAAACAACTGACAGTGAATTTCGAAATTCGTTTTCGAGTGCATCGACATACGATTCGGAACCACTTTCACCCGATACCTATGGAATTCCAAATACTAATGGTGTAGATCATACGACAAATAGAATAGCTCTTTTTAAACAGTTAGGATTTTTTGGTGATTCTCGTGAAGTTGCATTACTTCATTCTTCACGTCGTTCTAACCACCATCACCATCATTCTAGACGTCATCATCGACGCTCCAGACCGCGTCGAAGATCATACTCATGGCGTCCCATGGAAGAAACAGAAGCGTCATGGGACAGCGAAGAACTTGTTCCCAAAGAAAACATGGATTATGTTGCTACAATGGTAAGAGTTAATTATTTCCTTCAATAAAACAATAAAACGAATGACGTCTAATGACGTCTTTAGCTGCAATTTTATCTTTCTTAAAATAAAGTAGATTCTGGTCAGGGTCGTTACCAATTTATTAAACCAACAAACAATTCAAAATGTGTTTTCGTTTATCGAAGATTAAACAACTCGTCCAGCACAGTTAAAAGTTCATATTTTTTCCAAATGTAAATAGATGTAATCAACTGTCAATACTACATTGATTGGAAACATGTAATATTCATTTATTGGGTGCAGGACTCTATATGACTACTAAGCAAACTTGTTTTTTAGTTTCTAAAGTTGAAAACATCTCATTATTGTCTATACTAATGCTAAGAGACGTACAGAGATGATGGCTTTGAATTTGTAACTGATTATGATACGAAGAGTTCATTTGAAAACAATGATGAACAATTGGAATAATCAAGCATCACATATTATGCAATACAATACTTCTCTCATTATAATAGATGAACGTGATAATTTAATTAATACATAAGGTAAACACTTCGTTTAATTGTACTAAAACTACCACCAGAAAACTGGTGTTTCTTCACTTATGTAAGGTATTATCAATGTTAGAAGATTTTATAGACAAATCTGCCTGAAAATAAATTTTTCATTAGGATAATCGAAGTAGATATACTTGTAGAAGATGTGAAAATTGATCTTACGAAGTTAATAAATTATCTTAAAAGTATGTCTATTTAAAGTTACTTTTTTGGTCTTCTGAGTTACCCAGACAACTTCTACTGCATTGTTTCACTCTTCATAATACTTTGATAGTTTATCAGGATTCGAGTTTAATAACATTCATTATCTGAGTCAAATAAAAAAACAATAAAGCAATTGTTAAAGTATCTTCTGAATATTCCTTTGGATAACACCAAATCCAGACACTGTGTTTACCTGTTGTCTTAAAAAAATACAGGAAAAACATACGTCTTTTGTATGTTTTTGTTGTTAACAATTAAAAGAATGCAATTCATATTGTTAAATTGAATTCAATATACTGAAATGTATAAAATCTGTTTCACAAGAAGTGTTACCCCATGAATCCTCATTATTAGTATGTGACTTGGTGAGTTCCCAGCATCATCACTCATATAATATACTAGTTCATATTCATAACTTTCCCGTAGTCGCAGAACACTACTAAATACCAGCCTGACATCCAAAGGGGAAACTATTTCTGTTATTTTTCTTGCCAGTTATAATATCTTATGCTTTATTTTTATAGATGTCCTGATGGTTAGCATTATAAAATCTTCGTTAGTGATTTATTGTGGTGAAATTTTTCCTCTTATGGACTCAGGAAAATTGTTAAAATTAATATCGTTACATAAAACTATGGAGAGGAAAATACTTACTGTACTGAAATTGCCTTCAATATTGGAACTTATCAACGGAACATTAATTGAATTAAAAAAAATTAGTGCTCCTTATTAAATTATTATTACTAAGTTTCCGACATAAAAACTAATGTTTTAAAATTTAACTGTATGTTACGCTGTAAATCTAAAATTATACACTTGGTACCAAAGATAACTGGAAATAACTTCACAGCATCCAACTTAATGTACTACTTGAATATTTATTTAAATGGAATTTCTGAAATTTCATCAAGTCTTACGAGGAAATGCTACATGGATAGGTTAATTTTCCATTTTTCATTTTATTATTTTTATCCAGATTTTAGGAATTTAGAATGGTAAAATGCATCCTAATATTCGATAAAAATTAATACAAACAATACTTTTTGTAAAATGACAGCCGAATTTGACCTAAAAAATGTATCTCTTGCCCAGCCTGCAACCTTATTATTGTTTTCGAAAGGTTTTGTAAAACAATCTGAGGTTTTACATTCATGGATCGCCAAAAATCGAATGCTCCTTGTGAAACAGATTTTGTACTATATTTAACAAAATGGCAAATTATATACAAGGTGGGTATATAAATGAAATATTAACCTGTAAATAATTCTGAAGTGGGCATTTACGATAACAACTTTATTAACTTTCTATACATTTTGGTATTTGACAACCTTATAAAAATCAAAGCAAGATAAGAAATAAATAAGATTTAAGTCTCTTTAGATAACACAAAAAGCTCTTGACAATGGTTGCAAGTACGAATTACACACATTTTTCTAGCCTTGGACTTCGATTATGTTAAACGAAAACTAACCTAAACGCATATTTTCATGTACAATTAACAGAGTTCCTATTTCCTTTATGTATGTAGATGTATGGTCGCTATACTCGCGACTTAGGAGAATTTGCAAAACAAGAAGCTCAAAGACAGAAACTAATCGAAAAAAGAAGAAAAAGAGAAGAAAGACTTCGGCAGAAAGAACTAGGTGCCAAAAGACGAGGAAGAGTCGCATCTGCAATAACTAAAGCTTTAGCTTTCATTTGGAAACATACATTCGCGAGATTAGGAGAAGACTGGTTCTTTTTAGCCCTTTTAGGACTTTCCATGGCCATTGTGTCATTCGCAATGGATTATGGGATAGCTATGTGCAATAAAGGTAAAATATTTGACTGGATTCGATTGTGCATTCTGAAGTAGTAATGAACCTCGGTTTCCTTATAATAAAATGTCGTTTGCACACTTACTTTCTTTTATTTTATAATTTAGAAAACCGAGCAAAATGAGAAATATTAATGAAACCGTCCTCGACTACTTCAAAATGCCCTATTACTTGAATTTATTTTCTTCATTTGTGGTTGTCTTATCTAATCTAGCTGTAGGTTTGATATACAGTTTCAAGTAGTTAATAATACTGCTGATTCTGTATTAATATATTTACGACGTTTTCTAATATTATCGTTTTCTTGATTAGGGAGAAAAATAGAGAGTGGATATTTACTGAACCAAAAAAAAAGAACAGAGTTACATCACATTATATTTCAACTTTGTAAGTGGTCTTTGCAAGGTAGCAGAAGATTAAAACAATTTGAATATTTCTGTAAGTCTGTAATAATTTCTGTAAGAAAATTAGCATCTTACTACTGTATGCAGGAACGACTCTACATGGGAGGGGAGAAGAGTTCCAAATTTAAAAAAAAATTCGATCAGCGCCAACATCGTGTAGGTAGTTCAAAATTATTAAATATTTCGCTTTTTTTAAATGCGCATTTTGTGTTTGTTTATTTCGTGTCGCTATGGGAATAATCTTAAAGTTTTTCCTATAACAATTTTAACTTTTCTCATTATTTAAAAATATTTTTGTTTCTAATGCTGTAGTCTGAAAATTTTGCCAATCTTTTAAAAAGAGCTGTTTTTTAAAGAAAAATGTGTAATATCAATTTATTTGATTTTATTCTTACAAAATTTTATTTCTCCCTTTAATTGTAGGAATAATTGCCCTGTTTTGCTTTCTGCTTACTGCTGACCCAGCTGCTGGCTACACGTTACTGACCAGTTCAATCAAATATAGAAACCATACAAAACAATAATTAGTTTGTTAACTAGAAGTCTCTCTTTCTGATTATAAATAAATTTTAAAGAAAATAAAGGATTAATTCTGGTTTAATTAGCAATTAAAAGAGATAAAAGAATACAGTTATTTTTATAAGACGTAATAATTGCTTTATTGCTGAAATTAGATAAGCGGAAATTAAAATTATATTAAAATATTCCATAGCAGGAGCCATTCAAATAAGAAAGGAAACAATTATTCAGAGCATAGAATACTGGATGCTTCATTTAATATGTTGTTTTGCATAATAAAATTATAATAAGTCACATCATACAGCCTTGAGACTTTAATTCATCATGGGAAAAAGTAGGAAAAAAGTAAATACGGAAACATAATTTATTTAAAATACCAAAACAAAAATGTTTTTGTGTGTTAAACTTATGTACAATAAGACTATCATTTCACCTTACTATTTTTATTACTTTTTCTAAATCTTGTTGCAACTGGTTCAGATAAACTTAAGACGTCTGTTGTTCTATTAAGAAGTTCGTATTGTACAAATGAACTTGTTATCTTATAACACTCATATAGATTTTGTGCCGTTCTGTTTTTAACGATGAGTAAATATACTGTTATATTTTCATTGAAAATGATCGGTTATTTATTTAAAACATTAATAAGAACTTCGTCGGTGTGGAAATCTTTATGAAATTATGTCAAAGAAGAGGGAGCAACCTGCAATTTTTTTAGCTTCTGTCAAGGGAAATAATGTTAAATTGTGCGCTTGTGAGGATGCTGGGTTAAAATAATAGAATTATTTCGAATTTACTAACATTAAATTAAAGCTTTTAAATTACGATATCTCGGCGCACAAAGGAAATGTTAAACAGAAATTATTGCAGATTTAAAAAAAAATTCGTTATTAAATTTTTCATAAATAATCTTACCATTTTATTTTACGTATGTTTTAAAAAAATTATATTGATCAATTGGTGTTGACCGTCAGTTTAATGTTACCTAGCCTGACACTTATGAGTTAGATCACGTGATTTTAATTATGTGTTATTTACTGATTTTAGTATTATTGTCATGTACCTTATCTAATTCACTTTAACAGAAAAATATTTATTATTTATGTGTACGTGTAATCTAAAATGTGTAAAAAAATGTTTCAGGATGAAAAGGTCTAAATATGCAATGAACGATAGTTAATAATAATTATTATAAGTAACTCTAATCTACTTATTTCAAATGAATTTTATTATTTTGTTATTTATAGGAAGTGAAATTTTCCAGTTTTAACAATTTCGTTATCTAATTTTTTAACATCTTGTAATTATGACAATGATATAAAAAGAGAATGATTTTTAAAAGGTTTATGATACAAGCACACCAAAACGAATTTTTCGAAAACTGTTAACTGATACATTGTAGAAGAATGCAAAGTAGGAATTGATTTGATAATTTCCATCTCCCGTAGTGGTGAAATAAGAAAGAACAGTAGTTTAGTTAAGGTGTTGCGAGTATGGAATTTATTAAAGTTTCAATATGCTTAGAGTCCTATTAGTTGAAACATTCTCATGCAAATGATACTACTGTTTCCAGTGACCTTGTTCAATTAGCACGTTCGGTATTCTAGTCTTTCCCTCATTCGATACAGACAGGGTGGGTGGAACCATTTTGGTTTTATTTTAACATGGAATTAATATTGATATCAATTGTTGGATTGTTATTGTTACCTTGTGCATAAAATATTCGCTGTAAATGTAATGGCTAAGTCAAAATGGTTATTCTTGCCAATTAATTAAAGATATGATTTTGTTATTTTTGGTTTAATTTACTACATAATTATATATTTTCAACTGACGTTTCTGTATCTAAAATCTAGGGCAATATTTTAAGTGAAGATAATTCTGACTGAAGTTAAAAACTATACATAATATTTTAGGTGAAGCTAAATCTGACTTAAAAGTGATTCCAGTGCTATTTTCCTAAAAATTTAAGAAAAACATCACGAGTACCACATTTCTACATTATTTTGTCAGATGTGGCTTTAGGACTAGTTTTCTGCAAACATTTGCAGCAAAATTCGAATTCGAAATTTTACAAGTTTTTGGTCACAAATGGAAAACAAGATGGGAAGGCTTCTGTAACTAAAATATTGATAATTTGAAATTAATTTACCCCCAGTTTAACAAAAAGTCTATAATTTTAAACTTAAGAAAATTCTTAATTTTAATTTGGAATCGGGGTTCCAAAACTTTAAAGTGTAAGAATAATGGTGAAATAAATTGGCCAGCTGTCTGACTCAAGTTCTCCTAGCGAAAGCATGAGAAGTGATTTCTGATGTTTTTACAACAATCACCTAGATTTTTCAATGTTTTACTGTATTGTACCTGTATTGACTGTTATAGTGGTAAAATAATTGGTTAAAGTTGTTCAGTGAATTATTGTTATATACATATTGTAAACTAATGTATCATATTTTTCTTTTCAGCAAGACTGTGGTTGTTTCGAGATTTATCAAGACATCCTTCTGTGCAATTTTTAGCATGGATAAGTTTACCAATTACTTTAGTACTATTTTCAGCTGGATTTGTCCATATTGTAGCTCCACAAGCAATAGGTAAGGTTTAGTGAAAAAAAATATATATATATTTGTGTTAAGAAAAGAAATATTAATATAAGATAATTTAATATGTTGAAATGAACTAGTTTGTTTCATTTGTTCATCTGAAGAACTATTCACAACTTCATATTCGCCAATGGAAATATCGTTTTCAGTGTTATTGTTCTCACACAAATAAACATTCTTTGATTAATAATATTAACATGAAATATAACGTTCTCACACTGGTGTCCAACTTTAGATTTCTAGACTTCACGTAATCTAATCTATTGTTAAAATGTTGTACACTTTAGTGTATTCAATGAAAATAACTCTATTCATTAAAGTAAAAGTGCAAATAATGTGTTGTTGACATTATTTTCATGAGCTATTTTGTTGTACAGTAGTAACTGTTATTATTTTGTTGATCAGTAGTCTACTAATCAGTTTATGGATAAAAATTCACATTATTTTGTTACTTCCTAATAAATATACTATTCAGAATAATGAAGACAATATTCTCAGTTAGACTGTAAATACAACATTGTAAAGATAAATCACCCGCCTTAGTATATTGCTTTGGGCATCTGCTGGCAATATAGCTGTATAATACTAAAAGTCTATAGGGTTCGAATACGTTTGAACTCCGATATTTCAGACTTTATAAATTATTATAATTATAAATCAAATGAAATTTTTTGGGTTCACCCAAATTCCCAGCAAGCAAATACTATTCAAGAGTTAAATAATTGGAATATCTTTCTGGTTTACTTTTAGTTAAAAAAAACATGACCCGTAATATCTATGAGCTATAGTGCTTTCTTGTCAGTTTATATTTTAAAAATATTTTACAAATAGGAATCAAGGTCCCCTAATTTGAAAAATATACTACAACTATATCAACTGAAGAAAAGTGATATTTTGTTTCGTTCTATTACAAAACTTCACGCTACTTAAATTGAAGGAGTCAGGTCAGGTTTTTTTGCTTTATAGACACGACATATAGACTTGGCTGGATATTGATTTTAAGTTATAAAAAATGAATGCTGCAAAACGTAAAAGCAGATATTTTTAATTGTTATTTTCGTAGTAATAACCATACAATATATTAACACATCCCATTACTAATCAGCCATATGGTTAGGAATTGTTTTATTTGTCATTAACATATTTCAACGACTTTTTCGTTGCTTAAATTGGAAAGATAAACAACTTTGATTCAGTAGTAATATTCAGTAGCAGTACATAATATTATGTGTGAATAAAAAAAAGTTGTTAATTTACATCTCACAGCAAAAAACAAAACATTCTGCGTATTCGTACTAACTACCAAGTAGAATAAAATGACGACCTGCTGGTGAAACTACTTTTATTGGAATAATTTGCAATTCTGATATTCATAACACTTTAACGTATTATGTTATATCTCATTGTATCTACAATGTTCTTTTGAACTTAATTTCCTCAATATGTTGAATGTAATTTCACCTTTATAAATCATGAAGTAAACCACTCTAATATTTTCCTTTAAAAATTGCGAAATATGGAAAAGTGTGTTTTGTGAAAATAAACCCCCTTTGCAAGAAGTCCAGATTCAGAAATATTATTTTATTTTTTTATTTTTTTATCCTTCATTGCCACTCGCACACAAATATTCTGTCAAGTGTTGGATTCTAAGATAGTCAACAAACAATTTTTCGCTGATTACATTGAAACTACGATATTTATAATACAGTAATAAATATCATAAAAAGCTTTTGTAACCATGGCTTTGAGCATGTATAGTGTTGTTAAATGCATCAAGAGTGTGCTTTATTGTTGCTAAAATATTACGTAATCTATAGTAATTCGTAAGCTCTTTAACATAACATAATGTTTTACCAAGGTTAAGGTAGTAACTTGTATTCACAGCATGCAAAATGCAACGTGTTCTTAAATATATCTCTAAAAATCTGCATCTACTATGCTTATTTGTAATTCTGTAATCTTTTACCAATATTCTGCAGGAAAAAAATATATATACTGCCAGGAAATAATCGTATTTTGGTACTACAGAAATATATCTTGTCATAGTACATTCATCCACATTGTAAAATCTAATTGTAATTTTCACTTTCTAATTTGTAAATGATCTGATTGTGTGAGATGTCTTCTTGACCTACAATATTAATAATTAATATTATTGATTGAATTTGTGAGAGTTTTGAATGCTGTTCTTTCATCTCACAATATTTGAATTCTGTTACTATATTTACTCATGTAGCTTAAAACGAAAAACGATTAATAAATTTTCATTCCTATACATATAAAAGGTACAGAAAATAAATACAAAATATAAATGAATATTTCGTGAATCGCACTATTCCTTCAAATGACATTAACCTAATTCATATAATATGCTAACGTTTCCTCTATCTTGTTTCTACAGGTTCAGGCATTCCAGAGATGAAAACTGTTCTCCGTGGAGTTGTATTAAAAGAATATTTAACTTTTCGAGCCCTTATAGCCAAAGTTGTTGGTCTCACTGCAGCGCTGGGGTCTGGAATGCCTTTGGGAAAAGAAGGTCCATTTGTACATGTTGCGTCTATAATGGGAACTCTGCTTTCAAAGTTACTTACTCAATTTCATAATCTTTATGAAAATGAAAATAGAAACCATGAAATGTTAGCTGCGGCTTGTGCAGTTGGAGTTGCTTGTTGTTTCGCAGCACCTGTTGGGGGTAAGGAAATTTATTGCAGATCGTGAAATCCTGCTGTGATTTTTTAATATGTCATTTACATAATCATACTTTGTTTCCTTTAAATTCTATCTTTTTTCCCTTGGGAAATTAAAATTCATCGAGAACCTCTTTATTCATTAAATTAAGATTTTCATACATTCTGTCAATACTCTATAGGTAATTAAGCATAGGCCTATGTTATATATATATAATATAAAAATATATTTCAAAGACAATATACTTTATTTGAAATCTTGTTTAAATATTCTTAATGATGCAATGAGAAGTTATATTCTAAGCAATTGGTACTTTGACTTTTGACTAAAAAAAACATTCTCACTTTTCTTACGACGAGTAATTTCTTCCCCTTTCTTTCAGGAGTATTATTCAGTATTGAAGTAACAACTACATACTTCGCAGTTCGTAATTACTGGCGTGGTTTCTTTGCTGCAGTATGTGGTGCAATGGTGTTTCGACTACTAGCTGTTTGGTTTCATAAACATGATACGCTAACACCGGTATTTAAAACACATTTTCCACTAGAATATCCATATGATCCAATGGAACTACTCTTTTTCTCTTTAATTGGGTAAGTTGAAAAAATGTTTTAAACTTTTTATCTTTCACCTTTAATCTTATGAGTGTTGATTTAATACTAGTCTCAACTACAAATATGTCATAACAAAAGATTCAGATACATTTCAGTAATACAGTAACGGTTTTTAGAGTTACGAAAAAGTTCTGGAGAATTTAAAACTGAACATCTCAATAAAAGTGCATGTGTTGGTATGAAATAATTTAAAAATTCACTTAGGTAATGAGATATTTTTGTGCTGAAGTCCAGGTAATGAGATATTTTTGTGCTGAAGGATTAAATTCATATTCTGGACAACCATATGTATTCCAAAACAAAAATATGAAAATATTTTATTGCAATTAATTTGATATTGCAATTCTGTGGCATCTGTCAACTTACTATATGTAAACAGAGTATGTATAAATAAGCAAATATTCTCTCTCACTCTCCCTAAATTTATATTGAATCTTCAAAATTAATACCATTCTTCAACATTTAATTATGTTAAAGTTCTGAAAATTTATAAATAGTGAGAATGCTGAACCTCATCCAAAATCAAAAGTGGAATATAATTCAAGGGAAACTGACAATAGAATGCACAAGATCTGAAGCAGCACTTATAGTAGTGACAAAATATGAAATTTGCAAATAGGACCTTTTCAGAATCTACTTTGATATCAAGAAAATTCCCAATTGCAATACTTGGGACCCTCTTCAGAATGGTGTTACACTGCCAAATGTATGTGCTGAAAATGAAAATTTTGACCTTTATTTATAGACTAACCGTTTCTTGGAAGGGTTTCACTGATAAACAAGTTTCACTTGTCCATGCTTTCCTATTTCTCATTCTGAGTTTCTTAAAATTCTCTCTTCCTGCTTCTATTAACAAACCAGTCCAATTATGGTATCGTTCTAAGTATAAAGTATTAGAAAGATATTCACCATCGAAACCTCCACATTCAACAAAGAAACCATTCGCCTGAAATATGATAATGTAAGAATATTTGAGGAGAGAACATATTTCTAACAATTTATTACGTTACACGCTTACACCAGAGTGGCAGAAATTAATTTCCCATGATTGCTAAATTTCTCAACGCTTCCAAAAACCAAGTTCTTCATATGCTAACAAATTATATGAGCAAAAAACGTAATTCGATATGATCGTGATAATTTAATTAAAGGAAATTTTGGCAAATCTTGCATTATTTATTTAACTATCAAAGGTTATTATATTATAACTAGCTGAAATACGAGTTCTTTGCACACGAGTAACTGTTCAACAATATTGAAAAAAAAAAATATATATATAGTAATGAAAATGGTATAAATTTATTGGTATGTTACTTCAATCATCAAGGATTATTCAGATTAAATGTACAAAATAAGCCTAAATTGAGCTTATTATTTTCTCATTACTCATATTACGAATTAGGTAGGAAAATTTTGTGTATCCTAAAGTCAAGTCATATATACTATCGCTGAATAGAATCTGAAAATTTGTTTAAAAACTTTGGCTTCGTTTTCCCGTGATGCAATTTTAAACTCACAAATACACACACAGAATTTGAA